>VDFB02200178.1:0-73641 GCA_007258455.2 Sequoia sempervirens
TAACTCCCCTATGACCTCCACACCTGATCAACAATCCCCCCACGTCGACCTTCATGCTCAGCCCATAGAGGCACAATTTTTGCAGATAGTTAAGTCAAATTGGCGCAATTGAAGGTAGATTGAGGTCATCCACTTAGCATTAAAGTTTGTATTGAATCTATATTCTATGATTAAGTCAAAGATGGCAAGTAAGATGAAAGTGCAGTTGTCAGAGGACAAAGACAAGTGTAAAAACCAAGTGGAGGAGGACATAGAACCAAAACCTAACCCTCCATTATCAAAGTAACCCTTCCTCAAAGTATTGAAGGCATTGAGTGGCAAGGCACTGAAAGGTGTCCGAGTGTTTACAGGGAAAATGGATGCAAAGCTGGTTATGGAATGGATAGAGGGAATGGAGAATCACTTTGAATGTGATGGAATTATAGAAGCACAAAAGGTGAAGATAGCCAAATCAAGGTTAAGAGGACAAGCATTAACTTGGTGGAAGTTTCTACAAGAAGAAAGTGAGAAGGAAGGCAAGAAACCCATAGGAAGTTGGAAGACAATGGTCGCTAAAGTGAAGGAGAACTATCTACCTGAGGACTATGACATTCAATTTTATAAGAAGAGGAAAAATATCAGACAAAGATACCTAGATGTAGCTGCATATACAGAGGAGTTCCAAAAACTAAACCTTAGATCTAGAGTGCAAGAAGCTGAAAGCATCAAGATGGCTAGGTATCTAAATGGTCTTAGATGGAGCATCCAAGAGGAGTTGAGTCTTTTCACACTTACTACCCTCTATAGCTACTATCAAATGGCTATTAAGGTGGAAGAGAAACTGGAAAAGAAACAAGATTCCAATACTAGGGGTAAAGGAAGAGGTAGAGACCCTAGAGGTGGTCATAGAGGAGGTTTTGGTGGAAGAAGCCAAGAGAACAAAGGGCAAGGTGATTCCAAAGGTGGAGAGCAGTCCCCTAAGAAAAATAGTAGAGGGGGTTATAGAGGTAGAAGCTCAAATAATGGAGGAAGAGGCAGATCAGGGGTGGGGGGCAAAATTTCTTTTCTGCTTTGTATAGTGCTACAATTTTGATAATGTCTCTCATGCACAATCCCTTCCATATGAGTCTAATTCAAAAAACTCATAATAAATGGAAACTCAAATGTGCATATTGTGGGATGAAAAGGCATACAATAGAAGAATGTAAATATTGTGAAATTCACAAACTAAGACAACATATTCTTGGTACTACAAATGCTCTAATTGATCATTATAAAACACTTGTAGAAAAATACCATCTCACTAAGATATATTGTGAGACATCATTTGTTGGGTATGTACATGGTAGTCAGATGACTTACTTTGAGACCCCATCATCACCTATTGCTTCATCGAAGAGTCGCTTCTTCAAGAGCTTCCAACACTTCTATGCAACAGGATATTAGTCTTCCTAGCATTGCTGATTGTGCATATCTATCTGACATTTCATGTATTTTCATAGATTCCCACATTGTTGACAATCACATCAAACACAATGAAGTTGCATTATCCTTGTTTTCTTTAGATATTATTGCTCATGGCTTGCCTATATCAGCTTCTATAGTGATAGTACCAAATTTTTATGGTTCCATTTATCATCATACATCTATGATCCCTATGGTCCCTATTCCTGAATCTTCATCACACATCAGCTTTGCCTTGGAGATCATTGAGCATTCTATGAAGATAATATGGGCATCATCTACATGTTTGGATCTTGTGCACAATTAAAAGACCTTTATACTTCATTTTGCATGTTCCTATTAGGAATGGGAAGATTACTTGCACACTTCAGTGGTTCGATTTCTTCTTAAGGGGATAAATGTGGTTCAACATTCATGGATTCTCTTTGACATTCTTCATCGAGCATCACTCAGGACTACAAGATCCATCATCTTATGGGGGGCTCTCTAGTCTCTCTCTTTCTCTCATATGGGGGGAATATCTCTTGTATTCTTGTGATAAAAGTAGTTCTTGGGGAGTTTTGAGTCCTCCTTCTATCTTTCTTCTTCTTTCACTTGTACTTTTTCTCTTTCTCTCTTTTGGAGGATAGTTTTTTTCCACTAGGTTTTCTATCTTAGGAAGAGGAGTTACCTAATCAGCTACCTATGACAGCAGAAGTGAAGCGACTATTGGATCAGTTCAAGGACATTATTTGTGAAGGTACACCAGCTACACTACCACCTAGGAGAGCAATTAGTCATCAAATAGACTTTATACTAGGAGCAACACTACCTAACAAGGCTGCATACAAGATGACACCAGAGCAGAACAAAGAGATAGCAAGGCAAGTTCAAGAACTTTTGGACCAAGGGCTGATCAGAAAGAGCATAAGTCCATGTGTTGTTCTAGTTGTGTTGGCACCTAAGAAGGGAGATAAGTGGAGGATGTGTACTGATTCTAGGGCCATAAATAGGATAACCATTAGATATAGGTTTCCTATTCCTAGGATAGAAGATCTAATGGACTGTTTAGGGGGAGCTAAGTACTACTCCAAAATTGATTTGAAAAGTGGCTATTATCAGATTAGGATGAAGGAGGGAGATGAATGGAAGTTAGCATTCAAAACCACAGAAGGGTTATATGAATGGTTAGTGATGCCATTTGGGCTTACAAATGCACCTAGCACTTTTATGAGGGTGATGAATGAGGTCTTGAAGGACTTTATAGGAGTCTTTGTGGTTGTCTACCTAGATGATATCCTCATCTTTAGCAAAACAAAAGAAGAACATATGAAGCACCTAGAACTTGTGTTGAAGAAACTTCAAGAGGAGAAGCTCACCATCAATCTTGAGAAGAGTGAGTTCATGAAGCAAGAGTTAGTCTACCTAGGATTTGTGGTATCTCAAGGGAACTTGAAGATGGATAAAAGAAGGTTGAAGCCATTCTTAGTTGGCCTACTCCCAAGACAGGGATAGAAGTTAGGAGTTTCCATGGATTGGCACAATTCTATAGGAAGTTTGTGAGAAGGTTTAGTGAAATTTGTGCACCGGTTCTTGACACCATTAAAGGAGGACTGAAAACAAAGTTTGTGTGGACCAAAGAAGCCAATGAAGGGTTTGAAAGATTGAAGAGGGAGATAGCTACCCAACCTATCCTAGTTTTACCAAGTTTTGACAAGCCATTCATAGTGGAATGTGATGCAAGTAACATAGCAGTTGGGGCTGTTCTAAGCCAAGAAGGCAGGCCAGTGGCATTCTTTAGTGAAAGGTTGAATGAAGCAAAGTCTAGGTACTCATCCTATGACTTAGAGCTATATGCTTTGGTGCAGGCTCTTAAGAAGTGGAGGCACTATCTATTGCCAAAGGAATTTGTGGTATACACTAACAATCAGGCCTTAAGCTACATAAATACTCAAGAGAAGCTCAGTTTGAGGCACATCAAGTGGATGGAGTTTTTGCAGTCATACACCTTTACCATCAAGCATAAGAAGGGGGTTAACAACAAGGTTGTGATGCTCTTAGTAGGAGGTTGCTTACTGTCCAAGAGATACAGTTACAAAGCACAGGGGTTGAAGGATTCAAAGATCTATATGAAGGAGATTCTGATTTCTCATAAATATACAAGGTATGTACTGATTTTGAGAACCATTTTCACAGTGAATATGTTGATTACACCTTGCAAAATGGCTTATTGTTTAGGGGAAAGCAATTGTGTGTTCCTAGGGGTTCTATGAGGGAGAATCTGATCCAAGAAAAGCATAATGGCAGTATGAGTGGTCACTTTGGTTTGAACAAGACACTAGACTTAGTGGATAGGTTCTATTGGTGGCCTAAGATGCAAAGAGATGTAAGAAGATATGTTGAACAATGTGGAGTATGTCAAAAGGAAAAGGGAACATCAAGCAATGCAGGTCTTTACCAGCCATTACCCATTCCAAATAGACCATGGGAATGCATAAGCATGGACTTCATAGTAGGTCTACCTAGGACACCAACTGGTTTGGACAGTGTGTTTGTTGTAGTGGATAGATTCAACAAGATGAGCCATTTCATACCATGCAAGACAACACATGATGCAAGTCAGATTGCACACCTATTCTTCAAGGAAGTAGTGAGGATACATGGGTTGCCAAGGAGCATAGTTGCAGACAGAGATGTGAAGTTTATGGGGCATTTTTGGAAAACTCTTTGGAAGAGGATAGGAACCAACTTGTCTCATAGCTCAGCATATCATCCACAAACGGATGGACAAACAGAGGTGATCAATAGGGTACTTGGGAACTTGTTGAGATGCTTAACTAAGGAGTATGGACAAGGATGGGAGCAAGTGATTCCACAAGCAGAATTTTCTTACAATGATAGCACAAATAGGACTACGGGTAAGAGTCCATTTGAGATAGTCTATGGTTTACATCCAAGGGGTGTACTTGAGCTTAGAGATCTAAAAGGATATGAAGGGATCAGTGGACATGCTGATGATTTTGCTCAGTCAATGAGAGAGGTTCATGAGCAGGTCAAGAAGACATTGATAGAGGCTAATCAAAAGTTGAAGGCTAAGAGAGATGAAGGGAGAAGAGAATTACAATTTGAGATAGGTGATTTGGTGATGGTATACTTGAACAAGGCAAGGTTACAGAAAGGAATACCAAGCAAGCTGCAGATGAAGAGGATAGGGCCATGTAAAGTGTTGGCTAAGTATGGATCAAATGCTTACAAGGTGGAGTTACCCAAGGAGATGGCTATTTCTCCTATCTTCAATGTGAAAGACTTGGTGAAGTATAAAGGACCAGAAATGGATGAAGAACAGTACAATGCTGAGATAAACAAGGATGTGGAAGCACTCAAGATACCTGATCAGATCATACCACAAGTGGACATGATTTTAGACTCAAGGGAGAAGAAGACTAGGTGCAAGACATACAAGGAGCACCTAGTGAAGTGGAAACATCAACCAGAGTCAGAGGCTACTTGGTTAACAGAAGGTGACTTTAAGAAGCATGGAATTAGTGAGGAGCTCTTGACACCACAGGTTCCTTAACTTATTTGCTGCAGGGGGAGAATGGTGCAGGAGCACCTTAAGGTCTTTTGGAAGATCTTAGTGATTTTTTGGCTTGTAGGTGGTTCTAGCCAACCACCAAGGGAATACGGACTATGTTATAAAGTCCCAAGTGTGTTTTTGATGTGAGTGTTCTAGCAAACTTAGGTTGGTTTAGAGCTTTGAGGTTTGGAAAAGACTTAGTGTAGAGATTAGGAAAAACTAGACAATGTTGTCTTAGGAATTTGGCCTAAAAGTAAAAAAAAGGCATTAATGGTGTTCTAATCTAGATCTAAGGGTCCTAGCACATGGGAGAAAGGTATATAAGGTCATCCAAACCCTAATACCTAGGTTGGAAGTTCATTTTCATGAATTGAGACTTGGAGAGCATATTGTGTGATTGGAATTCAACAACTTTTGAGTGAATATTTGTGTTTGAGCCTTCATCAAATCAATGATGGATTGAAATGTATTTTATTATGGTTTTAATCTTTCCATTGTGTCACTTATTTACTATGTGAGGCATTAGATTAGCCATTTAGTTCAATTGTTTTCTATTTTGCAAGTTTTTGGAGTTTTGGCCTTATAGCCGGTTTAGGCCAATTTTTGGAAATCATGATCTCCACTTGAATTCCCATGGAAAGGCTACCATGGCCACTTGGAATCAAGTAGGGGAATTTTTTTACATTATAAATAGTGTTTGTGGAGTCTTGGTTTGCAGGGGAAGAGTTGAATTCATCAAACACTAGGCGAGTGCAAGTGCATTCTAACTAGTGGCTTGGAGAGGACAGCAGTAAAGAAAGCTAACAAATGGATTGGTTTGTGCCAATCAAGAGCATGAGAGTGTGGGAAAATGTATTCCAAACATGTGTGTACAAGGAGGAGAGTTGAGGAGGTCATTGAATCCCTCAAAGTTGGAAAAAGGAGCCAAAACCCTAGAAACCCTTGAAATTAGGGGGTATGAGGATAGTCCTATGTACGGACACTTGCAGAACCTTAAACCTGGTAAATATTGAAGCCTAGGGTACTAATAGGAGGAATATCCAAAAATATTTTGGGGTTTTTAAGGCCGTTTTTGAGAAAATCCAAGAAACTGGGTTCTAGGAGGCCTAAAAGGGGCAAAAAGGCTACAAGGCCTAGAAACTAGAAATTCTTGAAAGCGAAGGGAAAAAGGTGAAATTATTCAATGAAATGGACCAGTGAGGAGTTAAAACACCTAAAGAACAATAAGACAGCCTTACCCTAGCCCTGTAATGGTTAGGACATAATTGGGTCAGTGTGGAGCTCAAGAAAGCCCAGTGGTGGAATGGGAGTGTTGGTGAAGATTTTGAAATTGGTGGAGAGACCTATAAGGCATTAGGGGTTTAGGAGAAATCCCTAAGTAGGGTAGAGTGGAATACCCTAAGAAGACCAAAGAATAGGGCTTGGGAAGAGCAAGAGTGCTCTTGAGGTATAGGTCTCCCCATCACTCTCACCCACTCTCCCACACTCTCTCCCACACTCTCTCCCACTCTCTCCCACTCTCTTCCTCCCTCCCACTCTCTCCCACTCTCTCCCACTCTCCTCTCCCTCCCTATCTCCTCCCACTCTCCCACTCTCTCCCTCTCTCCCACACCCTCTCCCACCCTCTCCCTCTCTCCCACTCTCTCCTCCTATCAACCACTCTCCCACTCTCTTCCTCCTCCTCCTCTCTCCTACCCTCTCCCACCCTCTCCCACTCTCCCACCCTCTCACCCTCTGCACCCTCTCTCCCACCCTCCTCCCACCCTCTCACCCTCTCTCCCACCCTCTCGCCCTCTCCCACCCTCCCACCTCTCTCCCACTCTCTCACTCTCCCACACTCCTCTATCTCCCACTCCCACTCTCCCACTCTCCCAAACTCTCTCCCTCCACTCTCCATACTCTCTCCCACTCTCTCTCCTCCCTACCTACCACTCTCTCCCACTCTCTTCATCCCTCCCTCCTTCTTTCTCCCACCCTCTCCCACTCTCTCGCATCCTCTCCCACCCTCTCCCACTTTCACACCCTCTCTCCCACCCTCTCACCCACTCTCCCACACTCTCTCCCACTATCTTCCTCCGTCCTGTTGGAACTCTAAAAATTTGATGATTTTTAGATATCTTTCATCCCCCTAAGTCTCCATTTGAGTCCTACCTTAGGCACATTTTCCTCATTTTATGATATTTTTACCCATATTTTGGTCGTGTGACCCCATAGAATCCATCGAGTCATGCATTTTCATGTTGTGGTCTATATCGGCATAGGTCTATCTAGGTCTCCCCGACCCATGTTGCCTGTGTGTTAACATATGTTTGCAATAGGTGATCGAAAAGACTTGTTCATTGTTACAACGATCAACATTCACTTGTAGGTTTCTATCGGCATGAATTTCACATGGTTTCGGCAACTAAGGAGGAACCTATCGACAGGAGTTTGGTTGTCGAGATAGTGTCTCATCAATTTTGAATTGTCTCCCCGACTAATGCATGTGGATGTTCATCGGCGAGAGCTTGGCAATATCGTAATGTGATCTCGGTGAGGTTGTTATGTCTTGTCAACACGGGGTTTTCATCAGCATGTTCTCGAGGAGAGTCTTACCGAACAACACATGGATGGTTTCTTCGGCCAAACATATTGCTTCCAGTGTGAGGTCATAGCGAATATACATTGTCACACCGACCGGTGGCAGGAGGATGCATATCAGTAAGAGTTGAGGCTTTTGAAGTAATGTCTCAGTGAGTGACCTTCGGTCTCGCCGATAACACAATGAGGACTTTGTCGAGATAAAAATTGGATTGTCTCAGTGACACACAAGATGGATAAATTCTTTCGGTAAAACAAAGTGCACTCTATATGAGGTCTCCCCGATGTCGGTATGTTATAGCGACCCACATAAGAGAAAAGAATACATTGGCGAGAGAACCTATTTGTTACAGTGACTCATGATGAATGAAGATTTTCGGTAGAGAAAATTCTAATCTGTGAGATGTCTCTTTGATATCTCAAGGTTATAGTGAAACGGATGAAGCAAGGAAGCATGTTTCGGTAAGAAAATTTCTTATGTCTCAGCAATTGGGAGATGGCGTTCGGGGTGAATCTCAATATAATGAAGCATTATCTACATGATGTTTCCCCAACTCCATGAGGTCACAGTGAAACACATTGGGATAGGAGGATTTTCTTTGGTTTCGACATAACAAACAGAATGCTACAACGACATGCAAGAAGCAAAAGGACGCATATCAATGAAACATAACGAGATCAAAACTAGGAAATAATGTGCTCACGTTATAACGCGAGCGCGTTATATTTTTCTTTGGGAATCCTCGAGCCTTAGCATTGGTAGTTGCCTTGGAATACCAACCCAGAGGCTTGGAGGGCATTCCCAATGACCAAAGATGTGTTTTTGTAAATTCTACAATTTTTTCACATAATCGGGTTCGTGCTCACCATCAAGATTGCATCTGGTTCAATATCGACAAAAGAAAACACATGGGTAATGTTAGGTTCTCTCTTAGCTATCCAACAATGTAATTTTTTTCACTTTTTAACAATGTTAAGCCTTTCATCCATAATTTCTTATGTTTGTATGTCTCTTTTTCGCTAAAAAATAGTGTTTGGTTTTTTTTTCGTTATAAATTAACCTTTCATCGAAATTTCAAGTAAATTACATTTTTTAGAAACTAGACTCTATTCTACATTTTTATTTTTATTTTTAAAAAAAATTCAATTACCTTCAAAAAAATTTATGGGGAGCACGGCCAAAATTCTATTTTTCAGGAAGTGCCCACTTAGAAAATTAGTAAAAAATCAAATATTCATTAAAAAATGATTAGAAATTTTTTGCATCAACTAGATAATGTTAGCTAACTTTCAACCATTGCGATTTTAAAAATACTACAAAAAATTTCACCGTGCTCAGGTCGTACAAGAGTTGCTATGTTATGTTTTCTGACAAAAATAGCACCAATTTGTGTACATCCCTCTTTTGAACCTCTTAATCTCAACCATTTTCAAAATAAATTAGTAGTTTAGAAAGTAGACTTGGAGCACTTCAATCCTTGTTTTTGTTCCATCTCAAAATTTTGAGTGTAACTATCCTCAATTTCATGTCCAAGGTCAGTATTTCTTGATTTTAGAAAAAAAAGTGGCCACTTAAGCCCCCTTTTTGGGAACCATCTTGGTGCACTTACCCACCTACTTCTTATTTTTTATCTGAAACTTAAGTACTATTGCGTTGAAATTTCAAATTTTCACCAAATATATATTTTTTTTTAAATAAACCTAGTAGTTTAGAAACTACATTCAATTTTCTATAGATTCTATTCTTACATATTTTTTGAAATAATATAGATAACTTATTCAAATTTTTACATCAAGTTGCCTAACTGTGATTTTTCTGAATTTTTCGCCACTTAAGGGCCTATTTTTTTCCTGATGATCCTACACATACCATATTCAATTAGATATTTCCAAGTGGGAGAAGCTTTGGGAGAGGGAGAAACAAGACTCTCATGACTCTCAATGAGTTTATCTTCTAACACCAAACTATCTTCTTCACAAATAGGAGAGATATTAGGAGAAGAACAAATGTGGTTGTCGTGTTTATCTATGATTTCATCCTCTTTCACTAAAACATTCTCATAAGCAAGAGATTAATGGATAATAAGTAAGGTAATGTTTAGAAATATGTCTATGATATCATTCTCTTGTGCCATAATATCTTCCACTGTAGGAAGTTTATAGAAGAGGAGCTTTCAACATTTTCATGATTCTCAATGGGTGTATCTTCTAACACCAAAATACCTTTGTCACAAGTAGGAGGGTGAAGCCACAATAGTGGTTTACAATTTAAGTGAGGAAGGAAAACTCACAAAAAATGAATGCATGGCAATAAACTTGATTTTAGAGGTTCATACGAACCTATTGGTTTGACCGAACCAATTAGGGGTTCGGTAGAACCTAGGTTCAGTTGAACCCTCTTAATACTTTCCCGCCAAAAAAGCCATCAAAACCCCTTATAAAAGGGGGGTTTCAATGAACCAGTGTCCAAATGAACCATAGTTCGAGCAAACCCCTAGGGGTTCGTTCGAACCCCCTTTATTCCTCATCTCCCCGAGACAGGAAAAAAAACTTGAATTTTGGCACTTGGAGGTTTTAGGATGAAATGGAGGAATATTCACAAACCAACTGGAATCAGGTAGTCCTCGAGAATGAGCTATCCAATGAATATAATTTTAATATGTTTTGGTTTTATTATGTATTTGATATTTTAGTTTTATTAAACATAGGTTTTTCATCGAAAATGAAGGTCTTTGTTTTGCACATGTGGAAAAATAGCATTATCAAAAATTAAAATTAAAAATATGAGTGCATCGGATATTAAAGTCCTTGATCCAATAGAAAAAAAGTTTGAATTTCGATATATACAAAAAAGGTTATGCGTTATACATGGCACTATGTCTGAATTGTAATTGGTTTGACTTTGAAACTTGATTAAAGAAAAAATATTCAATAAAAAACTATATAACCAAGTGGAAGCACTAGATATTGGAGTTACAAATCTAAATTCAAAAGAATTAGAATTTTATCCTTCATGGAAAAAAATTTATGCGTTATACGGTGTGTGTCACTTTTTAAAAATGTTGTCTTTTGAAAAAAACTAGTTTTTGTGGGAGATGGAAAAAGAAGTGGAATCTGATTCCAAAATTTTTGAAAAAACTATTTTTAGAATCTATAGACAAAATGTGACAAGACTCTAGTTTGCATCATTTTCAAATTCTTCACGGTTTAGCCGCTATAGGTGCCTGAATGTGAAGATTTAGTTTAAAAAAATAATTTCAGTGTCTAGTTTGGCCAAAAATTGTAAACCACTATTGTGGGATCACCCAGGAGAGGTATTGGGAGAAGAGAAACTATGATTATCATGATTGTTTATGCTTGCATTTACATTATTCTCACAATTAGGAGAAATATGAGGGGGTTTGGAATTAAGGAATGTGTCAACATTTTCACTCTCTTGTACTAAGAGACTCTCATAACTAGGAAATATATTGGAGGAATGACTAAGATACTTGTTGATGATATTTTTCTTGGCATACTTGGAAAGGAAATATACTAACATTGTGATTGTGTGCCTAAAATGAAAAGTAAGCTATCCAACAAATGCTAGTGATTTTTGCTACTGAAATGATTTTGGAATGATTTAAAAATGGCAATACTAATTGCATGCAAATTTTTGATTTTTTCAAATTTAAACAATGCAAAAAAAATGTAAATTTAAACCACAATAAGTAGTGCAAATTGATGCAATTGCTAAGGAAACCTAAAAGTAATGCAACTAATGCACACACCTAATGCAATCCATTGCAAACTAAACATGCAAGCTCAAAAAACCTCAAAAAAATATGGATTAGAACAATGCACATGAGTAGAGACTAAAAATAGGGACAAGCATAAATCTAAAAAATTAGATAAGACCCCTAATCAAGGACCTATACACCCAAATGGTCGCATCAGTCCTACTTTTTTGCAAGGTGTCCCACCTTTTTGAAAAGTGTTCGACTTTTTTGCAAAGTGTCCCACTTTTTAGGTATTTTGATTGATCTGGGACCTATATGCCCAAATGGGCGTATTAGTACCAGTTTTAGGGTTTTAAGGTTGAATCACCAAAATCTGAGTTAATTTATATGTTTCTGGATTTTGTATTCAATTAATTGTTTGCAATTACATATTTCCAATGAAATTGAATGATGTAACATCCAAAAATGTAACCTATATGAACTTTTCACTAATGTAATATTTAGCAGTCTTAAATACAATTCAACTAATGCAAATCTAATACAACCTAGATCTAGGGCTACAATGTTCTACAAATAAAAAATTCAATGGTCCAAAGGGTTGGTTCACCAAAATGAACAAAAGGGAAATAGGGTTCCACCTTTTGGGAGATGGAATTGGACCCATTTCACACTTTAATTCATTAGGAAACTAGACCCCTCAAAAAAGTGATTTGATTGAGGAATGGCTAGTGGATTCCTATTGTAATTGGATGGGTATTCACCATTAAACAATGCTTTAAAAGAGGAATTTGAATGCACTATGCAAATTCACTATATGAACTATGAATTTGAAAGCATGAAACGAGATTGATAAACTAGAATGAAATAGTATAGTACTTGGGTGAAAGAAGATGCCAAGATAAGATCTACAAACTTTGAAAATTGTTGTTTAGGGTTCCACTAGGAAAAATACACCAAGTTGGGAGTATGACTCCTATTCTAGAGTTTTTCAAGATAGAATCTAGAATTCTTTGAAAGCTTATCAGGGTCTATTAACTGGTGATAAAATATTGCCTTGGGACTAATATGCCAAGTTGGGCATATGATTCCTACTACAAGTTTTTTTGGGGATCTTTTTGAATCTTTCGAACCTAGATTCGACAATTCTAAACATTGTCAAGAAGATCTTATCAAGGACTAATTTTCCATGTTGGGCGTATGATTCTAATTCACCTAGATCTGCAAAACACACATCACAAGAGAGAGAAAAATGTTATTTTATTTGGGGATGGAGGTTTTCCTTTGTCAAACCCTATTTTGGTAATTAAAACCTGAAATGAAATAGAAAGGCTTAAAGGAATGATGACTAAAAAAATGCATGTAACAACTCACCAAACCTTGTTGAACCCTTGGGTTGTAGATCTACAACTTGCATGAATTGGATTCAATGGATGTAGACCTTGATCTTGGATTTTGATATGAGATAATGTCTTGATCACCAATGCTACATCAACACATTAGCTCAACAACATGCTTGATGCATTAAATATTTGACATGATAATATGGATCTTGATTGCTGCAATAATCTTCTATGTAAATCTACTCTCAAATTCTCTTGAATACTCGATAATGCTCTTGTGAAATCTTAGGATTCTTGACTCGAAATTGCTAGGTGAAACTAAGTGAAATAGCCTTGTATTTATACTTGTTTATGCTTAATTTCTTGAAATTACAACAGTTCAAGTCAAAATTTGAGAATTGAAACTAAGGACAATACAACCTCACCAAGAATTTAAATTAAAAATAGGTCGTAGGTTAAAGAAGGACTCATATGCTAGGTTGGGCGTATGAGTCCCAAGGCCTAAAACCTAGGAAAAATAGTTTGGAAAGCATGATTTTTAATGTTGCATTTGAATTTCAAGGCCAAGACCTAGGGAGGACCCATACGCCCAAAGGGGTGTATGATTCCTAAATCCCTAAATCTAGAACACATAGCCAAAATTATTAAATTATGAAGTTCCATTTATTAAATATCAAGATTCTTCTTAGAAAAATGTAATTTATTAGGCTTGTGGATGCAAAATAGGACTAATTAAAGCATAATTAAGCCCAATTTAATAGGGAGGGCACAAACAAGTGTGAAAATGTAAAGGGATACATTTTTCTATGCTACATTTCCAAATATCAAGAAGGTAGAATTGGGCAATGGAAAGATATTGCTAACAAAACGCGACTTTGCTAGTCAACTAGTATCCACTTCTACAAGCTTGGAGGTTAAGACATTGTGGGATCATGTGACAATAATGATAAAGTTTCAGAAAGCTAGAAAGGTAGATGGAAAGTGGTGGATGGGTCCACCAAATGGTGTGCTTATTCTAAAGGGATCAATGTTGGCCTTAAGGCTAACCTAATGTAGTGTGCTAAGAATTCAAATTTTGGCTTTGGTGCCAATAGGGCTTAAGGCTAACCTATTTCTTAAGAGGAATGTTTGCATATAAATATAGGGAAACCAATTCATGTAAAGGCATCAAATTATTATTTCATTATCTTGTAAATTTGAGAGACTTGTGTTCTAATTTCTCTTTTGGATGAAAACTCACAGGAGTTGTGTTCATTGGAAGAAAAGTATTCACTAGGATTAGAGGATGAAACCCCTTTGGTTCCTAAGATCATTCTCATTTAAGGATTGCATCTGAGCTTCAAATATTCTATAAGAAAGTTGGTATTGTTGCTATTTAATCAGTGGAAATAACTGTAAATAATTCTGGATCATTGTTCTGAACTGTAGTCAATAAATCATACATATATTCTAGATTTCTCTTCACATATTTGGAGTAATATTTCGTGTGTGTATTTTTTTGTGTGTTAAATTCAATTCTCTTTTTTTTTTTGTTAAAATGATATGTTAGGGACATTATTGTAAGCTTAAGTAGCTAGAGTAAAAAGTGACTAATGTAATTAAATGATTGATTAGGTAAGTACCCTTTTATTCTATTTAGTTAATCCTTAAAATATTTTTTAAAATTGTGTCAAGTGCATTTGAAACAAACCTTAATACACTATATGGATTCATCTTATTTACTTGTAGATTTTGAAGGAAATTTATCATAAATAATTTTGGTTACATAGGGAGATGTTTTGGTATCATCATAGGGTATATCTTATGGTTTTCAAATGTATTTATAGTCCTCATGTTCTTACACACATTTATGTTCGTCCATAAGACTAGATGTTTGACTTCTGGCTATATGATCAAGGCACAACTTACTATAGTTTGTACATCCTCGCCATTCTTAAATCATTATAATACTTCATTTCATTTAAATTTTAGAATTAGATGTACCTCCATATATGAAAGATTTAGTTTTATAAACCTTGCAAAATCTTATGTAAACTCATACTTGAATGATATTCATAAGATTGCATATGGGAATTTTGATAAGATGTATATGTTAGAATAACAACATAAGCTACATCATATGATAACCTTTATATAATAAACATATAGAGATTTTTAATTTTTCTAAATACAAAATATGTTGTTATTAACTTTACAAATTTTTGCTAGGTTTTGTGTTGTATTTTGCTAAAAAAAAAAAGTTGGTTCTAAAAATAAACACAAATTGAAAACAGTGATTTGAATATTTTTTAATAAACTACACTCTTTTTTAAACTAAACATGAATATAACTATCTATATGTTTATTAGACCTTGGTTCTAATATGATGTAGGATAAGTTGTTATTATCAGTTATACATGTGAGTACATCTCATATATGCTAGACTAAGTAGTAAACATGTTCTAAATACAAAATATGTGCACAAACAAAATAATTTATATATCGACAAATTTTTTTACAACTATTATTATAAAATTGTTGCATGATATTATCTTGATACTTTTTTTCCATTTATTTTCACAAATATTACTGCAAAAATAATATATAAAATATCGACAAACCTTAAACACCAAATTTCAATATTGATTTACTATTTTTACAGGGTGCTTTTTTATAATATACAATCTACTAACATTTACTGTATTTTATATCGAAACAAAATACAATACAACAAATTAAGAAAAAAAACTGAAAGTAATAAACTGTTATTCGCAAGCCAAAAGCCTAAAGCATAAACATAAACAGAGCAAGGCACGTTAATTACTATAAAGATAAAAAAGAAAAGAAGAGCAAAGCATCTCAAAGAACAGATCATTATGTCATATAGCCATCCTATGCATAACCTATTACGAACATAAATAAGATTTAATCATTATCTACAAAATATTTTGATGCTTATGCACTTGGGAGGCTCCCCATCGATCAAGGGAAGATAATCCTGAATACAGTGTATTTCTCATCTTTCACAGGACCCTGAAATTTAGGCAGATGTGAAGAACATTAATAAATTATCAATCTGACAGGACTTACAACATAGTAGGGGAAGACATTGCCCCTAAGGAGCAACTGCTAGTAAATTAAATGATAAAAGAGGACCCACAATGTGGTGAGGGGTTAAAACTCTTTGCTCCGTGGAGTAAGCAGACATATCAGTACAGATGTAGGGGAAGTCGAGGTTTAATAATGGCTTGCAATGGAATTGCTTTGGACATTGTGAGTCCAAGGCCTTCTGTCATGTCAATCACAGTATCCTCTGGAACAAACCACTCGAAGCTCTGAAGCATCCGCCCCAATGTATAATTGACCACAATCAATGCCAAAGACATGCCCGGGCACATTCTTCTCCCTGAACCAAACGGAATCAATTCAAAGTCTTGCCCTTTCACATCAATCTCTTTGCCGCTGTTGAGAAAACGTTCGGGATTAAATTCCGTGGGGCGCTTCCACACGGCCGCATCCCGATGAATTGCCCACACATTCACTAATAGTTGCGTTCCCGCGGGAACATGATACCCTCCAACATTGCAGACCTCCATAGATTCATGAGGAACCAGAAGAGGTAACGCTGGATGAAGCCTGAGAGTTTCTTTCACAATTGCCTGCAAATATTTCAGGTCGTGTATATCTGATTCCTCTATTAATCGGTCCCGTCCGACATGTGTATCGAGCTCTTCATGGGCTTTGCCCAAAATGTTCGGGTGCTGCAGCAGAGCTGACAGTGCCCACTCGATTGTCACAGATGATGTCTCAGTACCTGCATTTATCATGCTCTGCAAAAACAGAAGACAAATCTTGTAAGCAAGAGCTTAAAAATCTATGTATTGTGATCAATTTTTTCATTTAGTGATGGGGTTTCCATTAAAACAATCAGTGCGATGACAAAAACTCATCCCCTAAGGACATTTAACTGTTTATTTAGAGACTTTCAATAATCAGCCCCTTAACCCCAAGACCACAAGGACACAGACTCCACTTAGACCAGCTCTGCCTTGACCCCAAGACACCAACTGTTTAATAGAAACTATGATAAAGAAGATTTCACAAAAATTCCAAACTATGAAACAGAAAATGATACAAGAACATACATGGGCTGTGGCTTTCACTACATCGTCGTTATTGTCAGACTGAATATCATGGTTTTCTGTTGCAGAGATGAGAACATCAATGAAGTCTCGGGCATGCGCCGTTCTCTTTTCTTGGTGATCGTGGATCAATTTTTTCATAAACACCTCTCTCTTCTTGTGTAGATTCTTCATGGCAAACACTATTCCATGTGGATCTATCCTATTGAGAAAAGGTAGGTAGTAGCCTATATCAAATGCTCCAAGTAGCAAGAAACTTTCTTCTATCATCTCCTTGAAGTTCTGGGCTTCTTTGAAATCCTCGGAACAGAGATCTGGCGAGAATCTCTTGCTGGCAACCATTCGTACCATGATGTTAAATGTGAGATCTGAGAGCCTCGATTTGATGTTCACTGGATTGATGTCTCGCTGCGAACTCTCGAACAGCGAACGGATGAGAACAGAAATTTCCTCTGCGCGGACGTGCCTGAATGATTCGATTCTGTCTGCAGTAAAGAGCTGGAGCCTGCAAATTTTTCTGATGTTTCGCCAGTAGGAGCCGTAAGGAGCCAAGGCTAACATTTTGAAATCATACCCAATATGCTTTCCTGCAGACATATGTGCGCGTGAAGCAAAGGCTTTGTCATTTTTTGTAAAGCATTCTTTTGCGAGATCTGAGGAGGCGATAACCAAAACTTGGCGGAAGCCTAGTTGGAGATGCATGATGGGCCCATAGCGTTCTGAAAGAGAGGATAGGATTTTGTGAATGGGTTGTTTGCTTCTATTGAGCAGAAGCAGATGCCCAATTATTGGCCATGATGGAGGTTGCGGTAGCTTTGACTTTGCCGTGCTATTCTTTCCACTTCTGAGAGAGTTTGCAATTAGCAAAAGGGCAACCACTGTTACAGCAAGAACGATAATGAAAGTTGCTTCGAACGCCATAGTTCATCGCCTACCCTTCTGCTGAGCCAGGCTTTACCTTTTAATAAAGCACTTGGCCTTTCAATAATAGGAGTCGGAATTTAATAATGGGAGTTTTTATCGATTTGGACGACACCATCACAGTTATTGAGATATCTTTTGGCTTTGCCGTGTTATAATTGAGCTACGACCATTTTGTGGTCGACAGTTTTTTCAACATTTTTGAGTTTTTAATTCATAATAAATGATTACGAGAATTTTAATATGCAATACTCAATATATTTGTTAGTGAACGGGTGACGTGATGTATTATTCTTGGATTATCACTGAAGGGGTGATATTTTATAATGATATAATGTACGACAAAGGATCACAATATGTCATCCATGACCTCATAGAATAGTAATGAGTAATATTTTATTTTTCGGTGTAGAGTAAAGATATCTGCAAGAAAAATAAAATAATTGTTATATTGTTATTAAATTTTTATTTCAATAGTAAATTGCGACTTTTTTTGGTAAGTTGTTAAATGTGATTTTTTTGATGAATATATATGAGCATTATCATTTATAAAAAATAAATTAGTACACATTTTATAAAAAATGGTAGGTGGATATAAAATCACACCTTAATAGTCTAAATGAAGCTACAACTCAAATTATAATACATTAATATAAATAGCCTCTAAGCGGCAAGAACAATCATTTAACGGGGAGCCAGAGAGTCCTAGTTACTTGGCTTGCCCGATACATCAACAAGGTCTGGAGTGTTCATGGGAGGTTCCCACCCCTCATTATCTTTGTCTTTATCTTGGTCATTGTGGGGCAAAGAGATAGCCAATACCAAATGAGGAAACTTGTTAGAATCAAACTATTATGGTGAATAGTGGATCTAGAGTTAAATCACACCTTTCCACATATCACATTTGAGAGGACACAAAAATTATCATAAAAGACCACTTGGCTACTATTCTCAATGAAGAGCCAAAATGGTTGATCTGAGTTTTAGTGACCCTCTTTTTGGGGGTTGATGATTGATGCATTGATTAGGAATTAAATTGATTTGATTTTGTAAACTAGGTCGAATATGCAACTATAAAAAAAATTATTTGAATATAGAAAAACACATAATGAACAAGAAGAAATTGAGAACAACAAATTAGAGAGTAGAGATAGAGTAAATTTTTATTCAAATCTAGGTTGAAACTATCTGGCCAAAGACATGGGTGCCCTAGACTGAGAATGATGCTTTCTAGAATTTTTTAATAGATATCAGTGGGTTATAGTATGTAGGTGCTTCCCTATTAGATTCAACTTTAGAACTTTTTCTATTAATGAATAATATGATCTTGCCCTAATTTGATGGATGAAATTAATGCAATAAATTTTCCTTATAATATATGAAATATTTTAGGATCAAGGAGATGTGATGCAAGCACAAAATGATGTGAAACTAGCTTCATAGATTGACTGAAAGAGCAACCTCTAATAGGAAAGAACAAGGAAACCAAGATCCACAAAATGTGGATAGGAGTGGAGTGGTGGAAAATTGCCAACCAAGAAGATAAGGTGAGACTCCTAACCTCCCATGAATGAAGGGAAAGACTCCTTCAACATGGAGAGGTGGCAAATAACCACCCATGAAGATAGCGTGAGGTGTCAAAGGCCATTCCCTTGACTCCTAAGTAGGCTTAAGTAAGCCATGTGCACGTCTATGTGTACACCAACACCCCTCCTCAAAGCATAACTTAGGTGGGCATAATAAAGATGGGTCCCAACTACTAGGCCATGTTAGGTACCCATATTTGTGGAAACATTGGAGTCTCCATGTATTTCCAAAATTTTGATCCATAATGCATGTGGACTTTCAATATCCATGATGGCATACAAAGATGCATCTGGAATATGTAAAACGATTAATCCACAAATATGATCATGATTATTAAACCATTTATCCTTCTGAGATTGTTTACCTAGTTTAGGGATAAGTCCATATAGAAATGGCATGAGATTATTGAACCTGAGATGTTTCAGGATGCCTTCACACCAAGACTTACAGTTTCCCATTTTTAAGTTGATTACAGAAGAGTGGGTTTTATATCCCATGATTAGAAATAGGTTAATTCCTTTAGACAATAGAAAATCAACACATTAAGAACCCCTCGATTAGATGACCCCCAGTTTTAGCACTTTATAAGTTAGTGCCTAACATCATTTTACACGTTTTGATGATTTGATTTTCCCCCTAATAAAATTTGCATTTTACAAAATCTGGAAAGATCAAAAATTTTTAAAAAGAGAGGGGAATTATAGAAATAGAAATCTGCCTTACAACGCCATGGATTGTGCCACAGGAAATTCCAATGCCCGCTCACAAAGACTCCACAGCCAGCCAAGGGTATATCGACCTTCCCCAATCGATCGATCTGCAATAGAAAATCGCATGCACCCTGTCAAAGAAATATGTCACCTCTGAAAATGAGATTTGATGCCTCTCACAAAACAAAGGCGCCTTCCAACAGGTGATTCGCACCATCAACTGTCATGGCTTAAAGATTGGTGCGGTCAAACAGCAAATCGTCAACCCACCCAAGCTTCATGCAACTGGTCAAGGCATCTGATGGCGCTCTGTTGTCTTCTTCTCTGTGGCCTAAAAAAGGTATATCGAACTACCAAAACCAAAATAGTGGACCAATGCAGAGATGCGTGGCCCCCATCTGGTGAATTCACTGAAATGCTTGAGGATCCTTTGTTGGGCTGCAGATGAAGATGTGGCTTGCAAATGAGAAACACGGGCATGCACCAAAGTTTAATGGGCGAGGGATAACTTTAATCGTTGTCTCCAACCTTCAATCATAGCCTGCAAGGTTTGAAAGGTGGCCTGGACAGGTCGATGAAATTCGGCAAGAGACAATTTGTGAAGGGTGTGGTCTGCCCTTCCCAAAGAAGTCACATTGGAGAAAGGCTTCCAATGAACCCAAGATAAAGCACTGAAGAGACAGGACCACTCAAGCTACAAAGATCAAAAATCAGATAGTTGATAGAATACAGTAAGACATACAAAGCAACTGACCCAGATGCATAGAACGACTTCCACCACCACTGCCAATCCTCTACACAGAGGTGCATGTATTTAAGCACCACAGAGACCTCGGCACATATGATAACAAGCGGGATGAATCCGGTTGAGATGTATCACGCCTTTGTGAGCAGAGATTATCTCTTCCTCATGTGAGTAGATTTGCAGTTCAAATCGCAGCAGTGCCTCATAATGCTTTAGCAATGCTTATCCATCTTCCTACAATTGTTAACTCACAACAATGGAATCTAACAAAATACAATAAATATGTTCACTTTTGGCTTGAGCTATCTACCCCTATGCTCTGATACCATATAAGAAACTAGGAGATCAAGGAGATAGAAATGCAAGCACATGAACAAGCATCAAATTGTATTAGCCATTGAATAGAGAGCTAAAAACCTCAATATATATTATGAGGATGAACAACTACATAGCATAAGAATAGGCACACATGCCTTAAGAATAGGCACATGTGCCATGGAATGAGGAGAGGACTCCTCATCCTGTAGTGGTGGCGAGTTGCTCTCCTCTATGCAAGGGAGAGGTGTCAAGAGGGATTGGACACCTCTCAAGACACCTTCAACAACCTTGACACCTCATGGGGAATGAGTCAAGGGTTCACTCCAACACCTAACTAGACTTAAGTTAGCCTAACTAGGGTATAATACACTAACAATATCAAATATGGTACAACTATTTACTTGTTCCTATTCAATCTATGTTTATGACTTGAAAAGAAGAAATTTGACAAATATAAACATGGCAATTAAAATTCACTATAATTTAATAGCATGAACTAAATGCAATAGACTTTCAAAGTATTAATTTAATAATGCCATTAAAGGTATGCATAGGGAAATAAATAACTTTTGTAATGACTATTTTCAAAACAAACCTATAGGAAAAATAAATTTAAAGTTATTAAATCAAGAAAATATTTTTTGATTATAGAATTGTCACTGTTTTTATTATACCATTATTAACTAGTGGATGCATGAGTAATCATGCCTTTGACATGAATTAATAAACATATAGAGAGATATAATTATGTGGATTCAAATACCATATGCAAAAAGGCATATTTAATGGGATTCATCTTGAGTAATGTTACATTATTTTATATCTTCAATGCAAATGCAATCTATTGTATCTTATTTTCTTAATCGAGCATCAACAAGGTCTTAAATTTATAATTAATATAGTATTAATTCTCTATTATTTAGGGTATTATTTCAATTATGTAAAAAGTTTTTGTATTTTTATTTAGTTACCATATTAAGTGGTCTCTAAGGAATTACCCTCCAAGGTTTATTAAATCATGAATAAGAAGTATTTAGTCTTTACTACCAATTGGCTTGTAGTTGTCACTTAGTTATTGATGATCATTCACCTAGTGAGACATGGAGCATCTACTATAGGAGACGGAAGAAAAAAACTATTTAAGAGACCACATTATAATTGGCTATAGAAAATCTTCCAAAAGTTTCTACCAATAAGGTATTTTTGAAAAGTGTCAATTTAGGCTTCATATTTAGAATGGTCATTGGTAGGGCTTTCAACACGTTTTCAATATCCTTCTTTTACTAGTAAACTCTTCCAAATATGAATAGTATTTTCTATCAAAAATATCAAAAACACTAAAGGGTTGTAGCACAATTGGAAAGAATGATTATATGTTCTTTTATTAGACACCCACCAAGTTTAATCCCCTTAAGGTTCAATTTAGTTAGTTTGATCGTTGAGTAGCTTTGATGGATTAGATCCCCCTACTTGTGGTAACTTAATCAAAGGACAACTTCTAGTTTATATGTAAGCTCAATTATAATGTTGTGATCCACTATATAGAGAAAAAAATATCAATATCTATGTAGTCCAATTATATCCATTAGAAAATGGAGAACATATGAACAATTGTCTTTTTTAAAAATTGATTATGCCCAAGTAAACAATTAACTTGAAAAATTGTTAAAGATCTTTGTGTGCCCTATTTTGCTAGATAAGACAAGCTCTAAGAATAAAAATAAATTGCAAATAGTAATTCAATGAATTATGCTTGAATAAATTATACAAGGTTTTAAACTAAACACAAATATGACTCTCTATATGTTTATTAGACCTTGTTTCTCATATGATGTAACATAAACTTATTATTATAAGAGATAGATGTGAGAAAAATACATATGTTAGATTCACCTTCAAACATGTTCTAATTAAAAATATGTGCACATACAAAATAATTTATAAACTGACAATTAAAAAAATATAATTATAATATAAATAGTTATAAATATGTGCACATATAAAAAAAAATGCACATATAAATAATTATAATATTTATCTTACAAAATTGTTGTGTTCTATTTTATTTATACATTCCTTTAATCCATCTTCTTTATTATTACTATTATATTTAAAAAAATTATTAAAATTTTAAATATTAGAATCCAATATTAACTAATCATTTTCAAAAATATTTTATTTATATTATATAATATATTAACATTAATTTACAATTAATTAAACAGGAACAGGACTGCAAAGAATAAACTATAATTCACAAGCCAAGAACCCAAAGCATAAACCTAAGCACTTACAAGGCAAATTTATCACTAGAAAGGTTTTAAAAAAATACCATCGCGAAAGATATAAACATAATGTTCTCCTCTTCAAAGACAAATATACAAAGGAAGCTATAGCTATCCATAAACATTGCCTATTATTGCAAGTCTTAATCATCTTTTAAGATATTTTCATGTTTATGAACATGAGAGCTCCCCCTTGACCACTGGAACATAATCCTAGAAACATTTTACTTCTGATCTCTACACAGAACCCTCGAATTTAGCTAGTCGTAAATGCCTGAGACATATCAAGAACATTAATATTGATGTACAAAAGGAAAAGCGGAAGATTATAAATCTGACAGGACTTACAATATGACAAGAAGACTCTGCACCTTGGGAGCCCTTCCTAGTAATTTAATTGATTTTGGACCCACAATGTGTTCAGGGGTTAAAACTCTTTCCTCAATGGAGTAAGCAGACGTATCAGTAGAGTTGGAGGGGAAGGCGAGGTTTAATAATGGCCTCCAATGGAATTGCTTTGGGCATTGTAAATCCAAGCCCCTCTTTCATATCAATTACAGTGCCCTCTGGGGAAAACCACTCGAAGCTCTGAAGTAGACGCCCCAATGTATGGGTGACTGCAATCAATGCCAATGACATGCCCGGGCACATTCTTCTCCCTGAACCAAACGGAATCAATTCAAAGTCCTGCCCTTTCACATCAATCTCTTTGCCGCCGTTGAGAAAACGCTCAGGAATGAATTCTGTGGGTTTGTCCCACACGGTCTCGTCCCGGTGAATTGCCCACACATTCACTAACAGTTGCGTTCCTGCAGGAACACGATATCCTCCAACAGTGCAAGCCTCGTTGGATGTATGAGGAAGCAGAAGAGGTGCCGCTGGAAAAAGCCTGAGAGTTTCTTTCACAATTGCCTGCAGATATTTCATCTTGTCGATATCCGACTCCTCCATTAATCGGTCCCGTCCGACATGTGTGTCGAGTTCTTGCTGGGCTTTGACCAAAATGTTCGGGTGTTTTATCAGAGCTGACAGTGCCCACTCGATGGTTACAGAGGATGTTTCAGTACCTGCATTTACCAAAGTCTGCAAAGCCAAAAGATAAATCTTGTAAATAAGAGCTAAATACGCTTCTGTTTTTTGATCAACATTTCTGGGTGTGTTGTGATCAAGGCATCGACTGTTGACCTAGAGATGGGGTTCCCTCATATACAGTCAGTGCAATGACCACAACTCATCCGCTACTGGTGAAGGAATTTGACTGTTTGTTTAGAGACTTCAATACAAACTATGATAGAAAATCTTGCAAAACATTTCAAACTATGTATGAGAAAGTGATACAATAACATACTAAGGCAGTGGCTTTCACCACATCGTCGTTATTGTCGGACTGAATTTCATGGTTGTCTGTTGCAGAGATAAGAACATCTATCAAGTCTCGAGCATGCGCCCCTCTCTTCTCTCGGTGATCTTGGATCAATTTCTTCATAAACGCCTCTCTCTTCTTGTGTAGATTCTTCATGGCAAACACTATTCCATTAGGATCGACCCACTTGAGGAAAGGCAGGTAGTAGCCAATATCAAATGATCCAACGAGCAGGAATGTTTCTTCTATCAACTCCTTGAAGTGTTGCGCTTCTTTGAAATCTTCCGAACAGAGATCTGGTGAGAATCTCTTTCTGGAAACCATTCGCATTATGATATTAAACGTGAGATCTGCGAGTCTCGACTTGATGTTCACTGGATTTGCCTCTAGCTGCCAACTCTCAAACAGGGAACGGATGAGAGCAGAAATTTCCTCTGTGCGGACGTGCCTGAAGGAATCGATTCTGTCTGCAGTAAAGAGCTGGAGCCTACAAATTTTTCTTATGTTTCGCCAGTAGGAGCCATAAGGAGCGAAGCTTAATATTTTGAAGTCATATCCCATATGCTTTCCTGCAGACAAAAGTGGACGCGAAGCAAAAGCTTTGTCATTTGTTGTAAAACATTCTTTTGCCAGATCTGAAGAGGTGATAACCAAAACTCGGCGGAAGCCAAGTTGAAGATGCATGATGGGCCAATACGCTCTTAAAGAGAGGATAGAAGTCTGTGAATGGGCTGTTTGCTTCTACTTAGTAGAGGAAGATGCCCAATTATTGGCCATGAAGGAGGCTGCGGTGGCTTTGCCTCTGCCGTGTTATTATTTCTACTTCTGAGAGATTTTGCAATTAGCAGAAAGGCAGCCACTGCTACAGCAAGACCGATTATAGAAGTTTCTTCTAACGCCATAACTCACCGCGTACCCTTCTGCAAAGGCAGGCTTTAGGCTTTAATAAAGCGCTTGGCCAGAACAAAGACACAGTTACAGTTGAATCGATGGCAATTTACTTCTCACACGGCATTCTTTGGAATATTTTTTTTGTCTTTTTTGCACATTTTATGGATTAGCTGAGTGGCTTTAATAAAGCGCTTGGCCAGAACAAAGACACAGTTACAGTTGAATCGATGGCAATTTACTTCTCACACGGCATTCTTTGGAATATATTTTTGTCTTTTTTGCACATTTTATGGATTAGCTGAGTGATGTGTATGACAACATCGCAGTCTTGTCTTAGCAATTTTTTTGGTACGACATCACAGTTATTTGAGATTTTTTTTCCTTTTGGCGTATTATAATTGAGGTAGGTCGATCTCTTAGTCGTTGAGACTTTTGAGAGTTTTTTCAATCTTTTATGGGTTTTTTTATATATATTAGGGGTGGTACGACAACATCACAGTTATTAGAGATTTTTTTCTCTTTGGTGTGTTATAATTGAAGTAGAGAGACTTTTTTTCCCTTCAGCCTGTTATAATTGAGGTACGACTTTTCGTTGTTGAGATTTTTTTCAACATTTATATTTTTCTAATGCATGTTGGGGATGAGGATATATAGCTCTTATTCATTTTTCAATAAGTTAATTTTTCAATTAAATCATATACAATAATTAATGAAAATTAAAAAGTTCAATAAAGTATCTCAAATATATTAATATATGTTTAATTGTACATGTGCTATTTATCATTGAAGGTGGATTTAGCGCATTTGTAATGGAAGGTAAAGGGAGCTCTTCATGTACGAGCAACATGTTGCACACCTAACCCTTCGATTAATTCCTTGTAAATAACAAGTACAACAAAATTAAAAGTCCATTAAGTATTTGGCATGCACTAATACATGTTCACTTGTGGATGTCTATTATTGAAGTGCACAAAATGCATGCATGTGTACTTGCTAAATAAGACAAGTTGGTCCAAAATACACACTTATTTTAATTACTTACAAAATTAATGTTTACAATAACTACTCACTTACAAAGAGCACAAAATCCAACCAATTTATTTTTACACATCTTAGCGCACACTTAATGACACTTAAGCTACCATAAATTCAAGCCCTTATCAAGTAGATGAGCTCTCAAATGCACATTGTTTCACACTTACTCTCACATCTTACATGAATCAGGTCCATTTATATAAATGTTGTAAAACTCCTTTGTTAAATATCAAAATAAATATATTTAAAAATTCAATCATGCCATCTTAAATTTTATACAAAAATTGTTCAAATTTCAAATTCAAATGATTGAATACAAATTCTATTAATTCAAATTTAAACTCAATAATCGAATTGAATGCATTGTAAACATTTTAAACATTAAATCATTTATATAAAAAATTATCAAAAAATCATATTCTCAAGACACTAAACTATCAATTTCCACAATTCTGTCAATTGCTAATATTTGTTTCTCCAAATTGTTTTGATTAGATTAAAACACGATAGGCCTGTACCCATTACAAAACGGTCATAGAGGTCAAATGAGAGGTTCACAAAAAGTGAAACGCCTAGAAAGTAAAAACAAAAGAAATAATAATTAACTGATCAACAAGAAAAACAAAAACAGCACACATAACAAAACCAGTAAGGAACCGAAACTGTTACTAATCTCCCAAAAACTTGAGACCACTAATTTCCTCCAAATGAATGATTAACTTCCAAGTAATAGTTGAGAATGTTACTTTTATCAACCAAACAACAAAATTTTATGTTGTGGGTAGGACACTCACTATGATATGAAGGCATTTAAAATTTCTCCCAAAAGACAATAATGTTTTGTTTGTTGTGGCGAACCACCTCATACAGTAATCATCAAATATGAACAAATTATAATATGCTAGAGTGGCAATGAGAGGGACAGTAAAATTCCATTGAAAAGGAAAATCCCCGCGTAAACATTAACAAATTTAGCTTGATTTTTAGTTATTCCTTTTTGTACCATGGCTTGAATGTGGATGAGAGTAAAGAAAAAAATGAGTGGCAATGGATACGTTTTGATGGTTACTGTATTACTTTCACGTGGTTGTAGAAGGATTATTTAATCATAAGTATACATTACGTATTACTGCTCATTAAAAATCTTTTGAAAGCATAGGAAAGATAGAATGTATTAATGTGCTAAGTGGAGAGGTATGAGAAAATAAGACTCTACACATCAACACAAATATTTTTTTATATATATATATATATATATATATTTTTAATCTAATCATAAAATAGTATTTTGTCGTTATTTTTATTTTTTAAAATATATTATATAAGGATTTTTTTTTCTTTTTTTAGATAATAAAATATTTTATGGTCATTTAAACAATTTGAGTTGGAATTTATGAATTTACTACTTTTTATTTGAATAATATTAAATGATTTTAATTGTTCTTTGAAAGATAATGTTAGCAATTTATTAATTATATTTTTATTTTTACAATTTTACTATTTCAATGATAAAACACATTTGAGAGTTTTAAAAATTAATGTTAAAATGAAAAACATATTTATACTCATTGTTCAATCACCTTAATCTGAATTCTAAACTTTTATGTTCAAATTGCTCACAAATAATGTCAATTATTAAAAAACCAATTGTGTGCACTTAATAGGAAGTTGGCCACATGCTCAATTTTTGTCCAAGAGATACCAAATTTGAAATAGGGGTCAATGATGAATTATCGAATCTCTCATTTATTTGTCAAATTTTTAAATTTTGGCATTTAATTCTAACTTGTTTGGAGATGCTTTCAAATGTCAAATTAT
This sequence comes from Sequoia sempervirens, assembly GCA_007258455.2. Taxonomy (NCBI): domain Eukaryota; kingdom Viridiplantae; phylum Streptophyta; class Pinopsida; order Cupressales; family Cupressaceae; genus Sequoia; species Sequoia sempervirens. The sequence continues at coordinate 28,433 of VDFB02200178.1, forward strand.
TGTTTTGAGGATGCTCTCGATTGTCCAATTATGCATTTCTTTATCATAAGTCTTAATTTTTTTATCTAAATACGTACACATTTTCTAACTACATAATAAATATAATCCATATATATATATATATACTAATACTAACTATTAAAAAATAAAAATCACATTTAAATTTTTTGTCTAAAATATAATAAAATAATTCATGATAGAACATACATAGATTACATTTATTAGATTAGTTATGCTCAGTTACATTACAAAAATTCACATCAAAGAAATGAAAGCAAAATTGAAAAGCATTCACATTTCATTGAATAGGGATAATATGAATCGTAGCCTCATGAATTAAGATTATATCAAATTTTAAAATATCATTTTGTATTTGCTTGATTCTAGGTTTGATAAGAATAAATTTCACTTTCTAATTGATAGAGTGAGGCTTTAGAAAATTGTTAATATGGGGTGTTCAAATTTAAGTGTTTTGGTGTGTTAGTTGGAAGCTTGTTAGCTTACATTGATATGTTAACATGCATCTATTGAATGCATTTTAATTTTAACTAAATTTTTTAATTGTGTTCAATAAATATGTTGTAAGTTAACTGATTATTGAATATTTTCATCATGTTTTTTGAATTTAGTTTAATTTATTGATAAACCAATATACTCTAGTTAAAGATGGATCTAGAATTCATTTATTTATTTATTTACCAAATTGACTTTTGAATTAGTTCTATTGCATATTCATTTGAGAATCAAACATTTATCTTTAACTTCTTATAGCAATCAGATAATTTGTAATCGTTGTGTACTTTTCCGCACTCAATTTTCTTTAGTGTATCTTCACTTGCATATAATCCTTATGCAGACTAAATTGAATGCATTGTGCGTGAAAGCCCTAGTTGTTGTTCTAAAGCATCCCTTTTATGACAATATAAATGTCCATAGGATTTATATAGCATTCTTAGGCATCAAAATTTAAGGGTGTCAATATGTTTGTTCCATATGCTAACATTGTTAACTCAGTTAAGGTATGTTCATATATTTTTTATTGATGAAACAGAAGTTGTCAGCGGGGTCTCCATCTGTAAATCATACAGCATTTGAAATCAGTAAGGAAATTTGTCGATTCGCATTCAAATAAGATGTCAAAATACCATTACCATATGATTGCTAGCTCAATGCAAAAAGCAGGAAAGATCTGGAAAAATATCCCTAATATTGAAGATTTCCACAATCTTCCCGACCTCTGCATCAAGTAGGAGGTAAAGATCTGTAAGAGCTTCCTCGCACAGGACAAACATTATATAAAATTTAGAGGGATCTATTGGGAAGTGATGCATGAGGCTCACCGTCATGTAATGTGTTGACCACCATTATGCACTGTCATGCATTGTGCCTTTTCCGCGACACATAGTTATGGAGTTTTTTAGATAGTTAATGTTAACTACAATTTTGCATGGAGATAATTGAAAATAGTCTTTGGAATTCAGTTTTATCTCTTAGTCAAGAGGAGTTAATGCATCTATGGTAGATGTTATGAAAAGAGGCTACAAGCTATATAAAATATTGCCTTAGTGTACTTTGAAATATATAGAAAATAAAATGTAATCCTTTCTAAGAAGTTGAATAAAACATTGTGTTTGTGTATTTTTTGTGCAAGTGTTTTTTCCTATGTTTTATTGGTTGTCTTTTAGATTCTATAGGATCACAATCAAGGTTAGGTAGTAGTAGCAAATTGATTCTAAAAGGCCTCATCTTCACTAGGAATATCTTTGTAGTCATCTGCTACTTCCTCCATGGTTGTCGCCTCCTATCCTACATCAATTGGAATTTTGAGTAGAATCATGTAAGAATAGAGTGAGCATGGGGACCCATAGAGTACAATTTCCCCCCTCTATAATCACTTTGCAATCTCTAATAAAAAAAGTTCCCTAATGATTTCTATGTTATGTTGATTGACTTAATTCCAAGCATGGCCATGCTTAGGTCAGCGAAGGAAACTACATTGGGCCATCAGTTTTTATCTCTTAGATATATTCCATTTCTCCATTGTCTAAACCCATTGCAATAGTTTAGGCCTGCTAATTGTGAAGTCATAGTTATATTGTTTGGGAAACGCATGATAAAATCATTAAAAAAAGAAAATTGTTCTTGTTTGGTTTGCGACAATTGGCATGACAATAAGACTAAGTTTTAGAAAGTGTTGTTGGATGTTCATGGAAAATCCCCATGTGATTTTTACGATGCTCTTTAGCCTCTTTGGTGTTGCATTGTGTCTTGAGTTGGCTTTATGTGTTATTTATGGATATCTAGCTGATAGGGCTTGTTCCTTTACTTTGGCCATGTGCTTGGGGATCTATACCATATCCCTTTTGGTGGAATGGAACATCGTGGCTTGGTCCTTCAAGTCAAAAGGATGGTTCTACCATCTATTCCAAACTCTTAACTGTACAACAAGACAACTTCATTATATGACTCTAAACTAGGGGATTCAAAAATTCTAAAAGATGGGGAGGATGATGCAACTATTTATTGACTATAGTTAACCTGGTGTTAATTTAACATTGATCTTTTGTTGATATGCTTTGTAGTCTCCATAGGAATTAACTTATGAGTTAATATGTTGTTTCTCTGTAGTCTTCGCAAGAGTTAATTTAGGAATTGACTACTGTTACTTTGCAGTCTACATAGGAGTTAAATTAGGGGTTTTTTGGTGGATAAAAGGGATAGTTGGTAATGGTAGAAAGGAGAGCTTTTTTGGAGAATATAATGTACAAATTTTGGATAATGAAAACAAAGTATCTTCATTTTTTTGTTTATGTTCATTTATGCTTGTTTTCATTTTTATATTGATGGTGAATCATTTAATTTATAGGATTTGAGGGTCGCCTGCATCATGATCTTGCATATGAAAAATATACTTCATCTGAGAAACATAGAATTCTCAATCATGAGATATAACATTAACAAATCAACTAGCAGACAACTTCAACACATGAAATTGGAAATTTGGTACTACACAGACATTGAGAACACATTCACCAACCCATAGGAGCAAACACATCAATGTGGAGAAATGTAGAGCATTTTCTAAACCAATATAGACAATGAACAATAGTGTCAACCTTTTGCAATTCACAAAAATCTCCTTGACAACACTAGTGACCTAAAAAGATAGGAGTACAACTTCTACAAAACACTAAATTTGAATCCCAAACTATAAGACCATACCTTCAATAGTGGAGGAATACAAAGAATTCTCCCAAGAAAAATTTAAGCAACTTTGTGAACCAAGAACACTTAACCAACTTATGGAGGCAAAAAATTTATTTTAGTAACTCATGCTACATCAAGAACACCAAGAGAGAATATTATATATTGTAGACCTTCAACAACATCTCTCCATTATCAAGAACACTTATAATCCTCATCTTAATATATTATTATGAAATAAACTCTACTAACAACAACTATAGTCAAAGCTTCTTTGATTTTCATCAGAGAAGGCATGCCATCCAACCATGAACTTCAGTAACAACACCATATATCAATGTGGGCCCAAACTAAATGTTGTCAACAATGACAATTAATGCCAACAATATTCCTTGCTTCTCAAGTGTACCATATATCAATGTGGGCCCAAACTAAATGTTGTCAACAATCACAATTAATGCCAACAATCTTCCTCACTTCTCAAGTGCAGACAACAATGACAACCATAAACATATCATTAATTGTTGTCATTAGAAACTGAAAACAAGTCTATCAACCACTACCAAACATATAGCAATCTCTATCAAGTGTTGACACCAAAGACAACAAACAATTAGTGTTGACATAAATGGCAACAATTGCCAATAATTTCCTCAAGTGATGACATCAATGACAACAACTACCAACCAAAAAAAAGTGACCATGAGGAGAACCATTAATGATGATTTAAAATGATGAAGTAGAAGGTAAAGATCTGTAAGAGCTTCCTCCTACAGGACAAACATTATATAAAATTTAGAGGGATCTATTGGGAAGTGATGCATGAGGCTCATCGTCATGTAATGTGTTGACCACCATTATGCACTGTCATGCATTGTGCCTTTTCTGCGACACATAGTTATGGAGTTTTTTAGATAGTTAATGTTAACTACAATTTTGCATGGTGATAATTGAAAATAGTCTTTGGAATTCAATTTTATCTCTAGTCAAGAGGAGTTAATGCATCTATGGTAGTTGTTATGAAAAGAGGCTACAAGCTATATAAAATATTGCCTTAGTGTACTTTGAAATATATAGAAAATAAAATGTAATCTGTTTTAAGAAGCTGAATAAAACATTGTGTTTGTGTATTTTTTGTGTAAGTGTTTTTTCCTATGTTTCCATTTATTGGCTGTCTCTTAGATTCTACAGGATCACAATCAAGGTTAGGTAGTAGCAGCAAATTGATTCTAAAAGGCCTCATATTTGCTAAGAAAATCTTTGTAGTCATCTACTACTTCCTCCATGGTTGTTGCCTCCTATCCTACATCAACTGGAATTTGAGTAGAATTGTGTAAGAATAGGATGAGCATGGGGTCCCATAGAGTACAGTTCCCCCCCTCTATAACCACTTTCCAATCTTTGATAAAAAAAAGTTCCCTAATGATCTCTATGTTACGTTGATTGACTTAATTCCAAGCATGACCATGCTTAGGTCAGCGAAGGAAACTACATTGTGCCATCAATTTTTATCTCTTAGATATATTCCATTTTGCCATTGTCTAAACCCATTGAATAGTTTAGGCCTGTTGTGCATGTTTTGTACAGACGCCCCGCCGTATGCAGGGACCCCCTTTTTTTCTCTCCCGACAGGCTACTTTGCTCTTGTCTTGTTTTGCGTGCCCCATTTCCAAGCCCAAATTGGTCATGTGCCATCAAGCGATCAAATCCCCTACACAAATTCACCCACTTAGGGTATTCAAATCTGTGAAGAAATAAATTCCCCCATCCCCTTTCTGCCTTTTGTCTTGCTTTGGCTATTTCAGAAACATCTGTGGACCCTCGTCACTCTCGTTTCCTCATTTTCGACTTTGGGGTCACCCTTTTTTGGATCAGGGATGTGTTTGAAATACGTAAATGAACTGCCAAGGTTTTGTCAAAGTTTGGTTAAGTTTCGATGGTTTCGAAGCTTTCCCTCCGGAATTCCCTTCCTCCTTGGCTGTTTGGAAACATCTGTGGACCCCTGTCGCTCCCGTTTCCTCATTTTTGACTTTGGGGTCACCCTTATTTGGATCTAGGATGTGTTTGAAGTATGTAAATGAACTTCCAAGGTTTTGTCAAAGTTTGGTTAAGTTTCGATGGTTTCGGAACTTTCCCTCCAGAATTTCCTTCCTCCTTGGCTGTTTGGAAACATCTATGGACCCCCGTTGCTCTCGTTTCCTCATTTTTGACTTTGGGGTCACCCTTTTTTAGATCTAGGATGTCTTTGAAGTATGTAAATGAACTGCCAAGGTTTTGTCAAAGTCTGGTTGAGTTTCGATGGTTTCGGAGCTTTTCCTCTGGAATTCCCTTCCTCCTTGGCTGTTTGGAAACATCCGTGGACCCCCGTCACTCCCGTTTCCTCATTTTTGACTTCGTCACCCTTTTTGGATCTAGGATGTGTTTGATGTGCTTAATAAACTGCCAAGGTTTCGTCAAAGTTTGGTTAAGTTCCCCTGGTTTTGAGTTTCGATCCCCTTTTCTGTTTTGGAACATCCAACAGCTACCCCTCTTCGACTCCAGACTGACCCCCCGTGGCGGTTTCCGGGGTTCCCCTCCTGTCGCCATTTTGGAAACATTCGGCGGCTCCCCTCCCGGCCCCGGACCCCCCCCTCAGAGGGCTCCTTTCTTGTTTCGCCTTCCGTTTTATTTTGGAACTTCAGGCGATTCCTTCCCGGCCCGAGCCCGGCCCCTCGTGTGGCTGTCGCCATTTTAAACATTCGAGGCTGCTGGCCTCTCTCCGTGGTATCGTTTCGGGCCTGAACGCCCTTGGGCCACCGCTTTGGAAACCATCAAGCCCTCCTTCCCGCCCTCCAGGCCGCCTGTGGTAGTTTCGGAACTTCCAGCGGCCATCTCCTTCCCGCCCTCCAGAATCTGAGCCCTCCGTGGCCATTTCCGGGAGTCTGTCCCTCCTTGGCTATTTTGAACATCCGGGAGCTCACCTTCTTCCTGGCTGTTTTGAACATCTGGAACCCTGCCTCCTTCCCAGTTGTTTTGAACATCCAGGAGCCCACCTCCTTCCCGGTTGTTTTGAACATCCGGGAGCCCGCCTCCTTCCCGGCTATTTTGGCTTCCGTCCGCTGTCTGCCTTCTGACTTTCTTCCGCCATCTTTCCGCCCTCTGGTGCTCGCACCCTTGAAGCATGCATTAATGTTTATGGTCCAAATGAGCTCCAAATATGAATATCAAGATATTTTGATGATGCATGGATAGATCTAACCAAAAATTTGTAGGTTTGACTGACATTTTCTTTAACTCATGTATAAATGCACTTACAACACTTTGTGTTTGTAGGAGTCAAGAAGCTTTCCGCAGGTCTATCGAAGAGGCCCATTGAGGGAGTTGTCCTACCCTTTTTTCCATATGATGATGATTTCTAAGGAGCTTTCTACCTGAATCAGGGTCCACCAATCCATTGATGCCAATCGTCGACAGACTCGTTTGATCAAATGAAGAACACTGCAAGCACATCAAGTAAAAGACAACTTTCAGGCAGTTTTAGCTATAGTGAAAAGGGAAATCAGCTAAATGACAAAATTGCTATAGTAACTAGCACTAGATGACAAAACAGGGAAAAGACAAGGAATGTATTTTAAATTGTTGGATATTGTGGGGTAGGTGAAGCCCTAACTTGTAATGAATCTGAGCCACTCAATACAAATTGATCCTAGCCATTCATTTGGGCTTTGGAAAACTATAAATAGGGGCTTGCCCCTCATTTGTGAGAGTTGGAGAGCTGTTGTAAAAAGCATTTACAGCAATAGAAGACAACATTGCATGATTTTATGGATGTTTTCTTTGATTTTTCTTATCTTGCATGCATAGTTTTTCCTTCCATGTTAGTTTTAATGTTAGTTTATTGAATGGGAGTGGTGATGGTGTTTGCTGTTTTAGTATTTGATAGATTTCTAGCTCATGCTTTTTGTGGTTCATTGATGATGAGTCACTTTGCAAAGCTAGTCTGAGCTCTTTACTTCATTGCTGCAACTTAGTTCAATTACATGTGCATGTGTGTATGTGTAATATGAAAATCTACAGTCCTTAGAAGATTGCACTGGTTTTGTGCAACTGTAGGTTTCTCTTGGCCAAACAAAACCTAGTTTAGGAAGTCTGTCTACTTTAGCAGCCACCATTGTTATTGTTCATTCGTAGCTTAGGATTATAATAGATTTCTTAACCCTTCTCCTTTTGCTGTTTCTTTTCATCCTTGGTTAGAGTAGGACCCAAAGCATCACCATGAAGTTAAATCAGATGAACTTGATGAGTTTCAGCTTGCTGTTTTGAGTGGACAACCACTGTTCATTCACTTCCAGCACTTTGAAACTGCATTTCAAATCCCAACTTCCATGCTTTGTAACTCATCTGTAAGTCCGCCTTATGATTCCAGCAAATCACATCAAACTACTGAGGTATCTAAGCACTGTCATGACCTGACATCCGAGAGACCTTGGGATAGTGTTCTGCAATCTGATTGTGGAAGATTGTCTTTCAAGAGAGGTAGTGCACCTAGGCACTGCCTATGTTGAGAGGTGCATAAAAAACACATCAACAAGGCCTAGTAATTGTGAAGTCATAGTTCTATTATTTGGGAAACGCATGATAAAATCATTAAAAAAAGAAAATCATTAGCCTCTTTGGTTTTGCATTGCGTCTTGATTTGGCTTTCTGTGCTATTTGTTGATATCTAGCTGACATGGCTTGTTTCTTTGCTTCGTCCATGTGCTTGGGGGTCTATATCATATCCCTTTTGGTGGAATGGAACACTGTGGATTGGTCCTTAAGTCAAAAGGATGGTTCTACCATCTATTCCAAACTCTTAATTGTACAACAAGACAACTCCATTATATGACTCTAAACTAGGAGATTCAAAAATTCTAAAAGATGGTGAGGATGATGCAACTATTTATTGACTATGGTTAACCTAGTGTTAGTTTAGCATTGATCTTTTGTTTATCTGCTTTGTAGTCTCCATAGGAGTTAACTTAGAAGTTGATATGTTGTTTCTTTGTAGTTGTCACAGGAGTTAATTTAGGAATTGACTACTGTAACTTTGTAGTTTACATGGGAGTTAAATTAGGGGTATTTTGATGGATAAAAGGGATAGTTGGTAATGGTAGAAAGGGGAGTTTTTTTGGAGAATGTAATGTACAGATTTTGGATAATGAAAACACAGTCTCTTCTTCTTCTTTTTGTTTATGTTCATTTATGCTTACTTCCGTTGTTATATAGATGGCGAGTCATTTAATATGTAGGATTTGAGGGTAGCCTGCATCATGATCTTGCATATGAAAATATACTTCATTTGAGAAACATAGAATGCTCAATCATGAGATATAACATTAACAAATCAACTTGCAGACAACTTGAACACATGAAACTGGAACTTTGATACTACACGGACATTGAGAACACATTCACCAACCCATAGGAGCAAACACATCAATGTGGATAATTGTAGGGAATTTTCTAAACCAATATAGACAACGAACAATAGTTTCAACCTTTTGCATTTCACAAAAATCTCATTGACAACACTAGTGACCTAAAAAGATAGGAGTACGACTTCTACAAAACACTAAATTTGAATCCCAAATGGCAAGACCATACCTTCAATAGTGGAGGAGTACAAAGCATTCTCCCAATAAAACTTTAAGCAATTTTGTGAACCAAGAACACTTAACCAACATATGGAGGCCAAAACTTTCTTTCAATAGCATATGCTACATCAAGAACACCAAGAGAGAGAATAATATTTACTATAGACCTTCAGCAACATCTCTCCACTATCAAGAACACTTCTAATCCTCATCTTAATATATCATTACGAAATAAACTCTACTAACAACAACTATAGTCAACACTCATTTGATTTTCATTAGAGAAGGCATGCCATCCAACCATGAACTTCAACAACAACACCATATATCAATGTGGGCCCAAACTAAATGTTGTCAACAATGAGAATTAATTCCATCAATCTTCCTCACTTCTCAAGTGGAGACAACAATGACAACCATAAACATATCATCAATTTTTGTCATTAGACACTGAAAACAAGTTTATCAACCACTACCAAACATATAACAATCTCCATCAAGTATTGAAACCAAAGGCAACAAACAATTAGCGTTGACATAAATGACAACAACTGCCAATAATTTCCTCAAGTGTTAACATCAATGACAACAACTACCAACAACAACAAAGTGACCATGAGGAAAACCATTAATGATGATTTAAAATGATGAAGTAGAAACAAATTTTTCTAACAATCTATGGATCTTACCTTTGAATCCAAACCTCTAAAGGAATTTGAACAAGAAATGTCAAGAAACCTTGTCATAGGCTTTACAGGCTCTAGCTTGAGGACCATAGTTTTGTTGTTACTTTTCTCCATGGAGTGAAGAATTTCATAAAAAATGTTATAAATCAAGAGGAGATTCAAAATATAAATCTTTCTCCATGATAAATTGTCTCCATGATTATCTAGATGCATTTGAAGAGATATGCATATGAATTATTTTCTAATGCTACATTTTCTAATCTAGTGTTGTAGAATTAGTTAATCCTCATAGGGATTTATAAAATTATAGGCCACCAATCCTTATTCTAATGAATTTTATCATTCAAATAAATTCTATAAGTTAACTGGAGATGAAAACTATAAATATTTCTTGATGATATAGTTTTATCCATGATTGTCTAGATGTTTTCAAAGAGGATAGGCATACTGACTTTGTTTCTAATGATACATTTTCTAGTCTAGTGATATATAACTAATTAATCCTCATGGTGATTTGAAAGGTTATGTCAATGTGTACATGCAAAAAATATTTTAATGCATTGAATAGATTCATCTTGTTCAATTGTATATTTTAAAAGAATATTTACTAAATTTTGTTCTATACTAAGAGATAATTTTTTACCATTGTAAAGTTGATCTTATCATATTCGAATAAGTATATAATTCCCATGTGTTAACCTACATGTATATTTTTCTACAAGTCTAGATGTTATACTTTTGGTCATATGGTCAGGGAAATAACATATTATTTTTACATCCCCAACAAATCTTAAATTATTAAAATAATATTTTTTATTTAAATTTAAGTATTAAATTCTATCCATATATGAAGTATTTAGTTTTATAAAAATTTCCAAATATTATTAAAATTCATTCTTTAATCATATTCATAGAACCACATAGAGGAGTTGTTCTCAAATTTATTAACATAGATGATAACTTATGCTAGATTATATTTGAAACTAGGATATAATTTTAGTGTAGGAAATTGTATACCTTTAAAATTTCACACTATGTTTGCATCCCTTAATTAATTGGACTTAATTAAGCCTCTAATTAACCAAATTATGCATTCCAAAGCCTTATTATTCCCATTTTTAGAAAGGGAAACCTAGATTAAAAAAATGCCAACATTAATTAAATTACCTTGGAAATTGAGAGTCCTAGACTTAGGTCCCCTCTTCATGTCCTGGGACACAAATTTTAACATATTTTTGTGGTATTTTATTGATTAAAATTAAAGTTTCAAGTGTCATCTCTCAAATCTATTTTTTTGGGAAATTAGATAAACACCTATAAATATAGTCTTTTTATCAATTCAAAGGGGGACACACTTTTTGGAGACTTCATATGAGAAAACATTATTGTCAAGAGCATTGAAGAACATATTTATCAGTCATCTACAACAACAATCAAGATCATATGATCATGTAAAATTTCATGTGTATTCATATCATGTTTCAGAGCTGACATTGTGATCTAGCTTTTAAGTAGTCAAGCATCAACCAATCAAGCCAATTCATGCAAGATCGAGGCCTTATAGTGATGTTTTTAACTTTAGTCCTCTAAGGGAAACCTTTAAGGGTTTGGTGAGTTGCAACAAGCTTTTCTCATTCATCAATTCCTTCATTATTTCATTATTTCATTATCAAGGTTTAATTACAAAACATGGATTTTGACTAAGGAAAACCCATGTTCATCCAAAAACAAAAACAAAAAACTTTCTTCACTCTTTCTATGTGCAGATTTACAAGTGAAGAAGGACTGAAAGTTACACTGAGCAATTTTGCAAAGTTGCATAAGTTGTCATTGTTGTCAAGCTACAAAAACTCATTTATAGATCTTAGTTTTGGCTTTATAATAGTCAAACCTTTTGAAATAAAAAGATTAGATCTAGGATCAAAGGGCTACAAAAAATGATTTTGGACACCCTACCTAGCACCCATTTTCCTAGGGGTAAACCACTCTTGCTACAAGCCCTGAAACCCTCTTTTTATCATAGGTACACACTATCAGGCCTTTGTCAGATCTACCTACAAATTGCCATTTTTGTTTCTATTATCATAGAATTTTATATTTAAAATGTTAGGTAATATAATTCATCTGGTTAAAAAACTTTAAATAATTCTAAAACATTACAAATAAGTCAATTTTATCATAAGTAGAGATCGAAGGTCCAAAATAGGGTTGACTCGCCTCAAGGTTGAAAGAAAATCCTATCCACTTTTTATCTTCTCTCCTTCTAATGAATTGAGGAAAGGTGTGTTTGAATCCTTGGCCATCTTATCATTCCACATTAGTTGAATTCATTCCCCTCATTTTTCCTTTCATTTCAATAATAAACATAGAGAGTAATAAGTTTTTGGATTTAAATAGAAAATTCTACCAGCATGAGAAAAGGGAATGTATATTTACTAATGCAACTTTATTCATATTTTTAATGCATATTAAATATAATATTATTCATTTATTAATCAAACAACAACTTATTAATATTACTACTAATATAATGCTAGTCAAATATTACTTAGGATGCTATCACAAGGGTGTAAAGTTTTATTGCATTTCTCTTTAATTACCCTATTAATGTTACTATACTTAATTAATTATTACACTAGCATAAGTTAACTTAGATCTTGCATTAGTTTAGTCCTAGGTTGCATAAATTAGAAAATCATTAAATAATGGGATAATTTCCCCTTTTCATGTGTAGGGATAAGATTCCTTCTAGAAGATGAGTTGTCCTTCTAGAACTTTTATCATTTCCTAGGTAGGGTACACATGTTGTCACATGTAGTATGATTTTGAAACTTGGCAACATCTTATGCATTCTAGGTTTGTACTCTTGCCTATTTAATCAGGCACATGTACTCTTGTAATATATCACATCGTTATAATAGAATCTCTATTTTGCATTCCATTGTTGCAACACTTTCTGTGTAGTTGAATATCTTTCCTAGCAAAGGTCCTCCATTGAAGACTGCAGCTTCATCAGGGACACTATGACTCCATCATCTCAACATGGTATCAAAACTTTTCCAGTGAAACCTCAACTTAGGATCAAGAAAGTTGGTGTACAAGATTCTTTGCAGGCTTGGAGTTTTACTTGTAGGCTAGTTGGTTCTACTTGGGAGCCAAGCTGATTTCTGGTGCATATAAGGCTCTCTCTGTCCTCTCCATTGCATCCAAAAGGCCTCAAAACCCATAGATCGCTTGCTCAATCATCAAAATTAGAGACATATCAACCAAGAGCCATTGACATATCAATCTAGGGTTTACATTATTTTATACTATCCATACAATTTTATAGAAAAAAATCCCCCTTTCAGTCCTCCATCATGGCAATTTTTTCTTAGATCATCAGACTATTTTTATTGAGTAATTCGAGCTAATTTTTATATATAGTTTGGGCAAAAATTTCATTCTACGGGCGACCTGGTATTTTATTATACAATCGGCTTAATTATTTTTTCTGTGGACTATAGTGTTTCAAACTTTTATTTTTCATCCATCAGCATCATTCATTTTCTGTAGATTACATTTATATCAGTATTTTTATTTTTGAATTGCAAATTGCAATATTCAAAAATTATTTATTGGTCGACATCAGTCTTATCATGGGTTTGCATAAACTTGTTTGGTCACCTTTATCCCCTTGCCGACCATTCACTTTCTAGCAGCCAGTCATCGCCGCTCTATTTCCATCTTGCCGACCATCATTTTTCAAATCTTAGTTGCCAGTATTTGTTCCGATCACTCCCATCATCAGAGAGTCAAATGCCACTATCCGATCATGGGTTCCACTCATCAAGTGGCACTGCTTAGAGATCTCTGCCCCATGAGCCACTCAGCTGATCCGCCGCTCTGCTACCGCTCCAAGTGGGAGCACTTTTTTTGCCCCTGCTATGCCTATGGTCACATCAACAACCAAGAGCTTATTTGTTTTAGCCCCTAGGTACTCTATTCTTGTGCTTAGTTAGTCTAAGCAAGTCAATTGTAGTAGTGATCTTTTAGAGATTGTATCTTTCATATACAATATCAAAATTTAGAAAATGATATACCATTGGAAAGCTCTTAAATTCTACTTTTCAATGGTGCACTCTAATTTTCTAGATTCTACTATCATAAAAAAATATATCCAATTGAAGTGAAAACCCTAATTTGGGCTTGGAAGGTGATATCTCTTGTTCAATTTGTCAAAATTCTTGAGATTTGTTTCAGCATGGTAGGATTCACACATCTCTTTAGACTTGTTACATTTGGATGGGTTTGCATTAGGTCTTGTAGACTTGGCTTCTTACATCATCACAGGTTTTGAAGACATCCTTGAGGGGACTACTCTCCTTTATGGGGGAACATCTAGTCACCTATTTTTGTTTCTTTTTGTATCTTTGTGATGGTTGTAGTCCTTGGGGGGATGATGTTGAGTCCTCCAATTATCACGCTTCCATCTTTTTTCTACTTCTTTCATCTCCTTTTTAGAGAGGGGTTTTGTTCCCACTAGGTTTTACCCTTTTCTCCAATTGTGGGAGATTAGCTGCATCTTCATCATGTAAATGGGTACCTAATATGGCCTCATAGTCGAGACCCATCATCTTTGTATAATCATTGCATTTCCTCCCTAAGTTCTACTTATGGGGGGGTGTTAGTGTAATTAATTAATTATTACACTAGCATAAGTTAACTTAGGTCTTACATTAATTTAGTTCTAGGTTGTATAAATTATAAAATCATTAAATAATGGGATAATTTCCCCTTTTCATGTGTAGGGATAATGTTTCTTCTAAAAGATGAGTTCTCCTTCTAGAACTTTTATCCTTTCCTAGGTAGGTTTCACATGTAGTGTGATTTTGACAATTGAAAACATCTTATGCATTCTAGGTTTGTACTCTTGCCTATTTAATCAAGCACATGTACTCTTGTAATATATAACATCATCATAATAAACTATCTATTTTGCATTCCATAGTTGCAACACTTTCTATGTGGTTGAATATCTTTCCTAACAAAGGTCCTCCATTGAAGACTGCAACTTCATCAAGGACACTATGACTCCATCATCTCAACAATTAAGAGGTCTCTAATCAATCAACCTTTGAGGTTTAGCAAAACATTAAGAAGAATTATTTTCTCTCTTGTAAATTAAGATCTATTTTTCTTTTTCTTTTATGAGTCTTACCTCCTTGTATACATTACGTGGAGTCTATACTTTAGAAGAGTGGAGAAAGAAATCTCTATGAGGCAACATGATAACTAATAATAAAATATTCCAATTTTTTTTGAAAATATGGGATTTCAAAAAGGTATCATTTTAGGATTCATACTTAGAATGACCATTAGTAGGGTTTTCAACACTCTTTCAATATCCTTCTTCTACTATTAAACTATTTCCAATATCAATAGTATTTTATAGTTAAATATGATAAGAACACTAAATTGTTATAACTCAGTACCAAGGATGATGGTATGTATATTGATTATACATCCACCAAGATTAATTTCCTTTCACATGTAATTGAACTCGTTTGTTTCATTGATAATTTTGAATGAATGGATCTTCCTACATGTAATAGCTTAACCAAAGGATAATTTCTTCTTTTAGATGTAATCTCCCTTATAATCTTGCAGTGCACTATATAAAGGAAAGATATCGATATCTATGTAATCTAACTATTTGGATAAAACAAAGAACCTATGAATAATTGTCATTTTTAAAACTTGATCAGGTAAAAATAAGTCATTAGAATAACTATATTTTTAATTAAACATTAATTTAATAACTCATTTTTGAATAAACTATACTCTATTTTAAAGTATGTACAAATATAACTTTCTATATGTTCATTAAACCTTTTCTCTCATATGATGTGACATAATTTATTATAATTTATACATGTGAACAAAACTCATATTTGCTAGCTCCACTCTTAAACATGTAGTTTTGAAAAAAAAAATGTGAACACACAAAATAATTTATTTATTCAAAAAAAAATTCTTAAATATTCTCCTATTTAAAATTGGCACATGATACTTTTTTCATGTATTCTTTTCATCCATCTTAACTTATTGATATGATATTTTATAAAATAAATATTAAAAATATTAAAAATATTTCAACACAAAAATTTGATATTAACCAACCATTTTTTAAAACAATTTTTTATAGTATTTATTCCATTAACAATAATATAATTTGTATTACAACAAAATAGACTATTGTGAATCATGAAGAAACAAGTTTGCAAAGAGAAAGCTATAATTTACAAAGAATGAACGATGAACATAAACCTAAACACGTACAAGACATATTTATCACCAAAAAGGTAAACCCCCAACAAAAGACCATCTCAAAAGGCATAACATGCTATCATATAATCATCCATATGCACAACTAATTACAAACATAAATAAGAGTCAACCACCCTCAATCACTGAAAGATAATCCTTAAACATTCTACTTTTTGTCTTTCTACATGATCTTGAAATTTACCCAATCTCCTAAATATTATGTTAGTCCGAAAAGCTTGAGACATATGAAAAGCATTAATATTGGCGTACAAAAGGAAATGTTAGGGGAAGACTATAAATTTGGCAAGGCTGACAATATAATAAGAGAAGACTTTGATATTGAAAAAATTAAAGAGCATCTACATTTGCACAATATTACACTTGAAACGATAATAATATTATTATGAGTTGATTTTCAATATATTACAATATGACTTTTATAAAGCCTCTCCATAATAACTTTCCAAACAACCAATCTATAAAAATGTTACTAATTATTAAATAATAAAACTAACCAACAAGTCACTAAAGTGACTTTATTAATACAAACCTTAATATTCTAACATCTTGATCAACCCAATTAGCTAGCATTTCAATAAAGATGGAGGGGAAGGCGAGGTTTAATAATGGCCTCGAGTGGAATCGCTTTGGGCATTGTGAGTCCAAACCCCTCGGTCATGTCAATTACAGTGTCCTCTGGAGCAAACCACTCGAAGCTCTGAAGCAGCCGCCCCAATGTATAGGTGATCACAGTCAATGCCAAAGGCATTCCCGCGCACATTCTTCTTCCTGAACCAAATGGAATCAATTCAAAGTCTTGTCCTTTCACATTAGTCTGTTTGCCGCCTTTGAGAAAACGTTCAGGAAGGAATTCCGTGGGACGGTCCCACACAGCCGCGTCCCGGTGGATTGCCCACACATTCACTATGAGTTGCGTTCCTGCAGGAACATGATATCCTCCAACAGTGCAGGCGTCGCTAGATTCATGAGGAAGCAAAAGAGGTGCCGCTGGATGAAGCCTGAGGGTTTCTTTCACAATTGCCTGCAAATATTTCAGATTATGCATATCTGATTCCTCAATTAATCGGTCCAGTCCGACATGTGTGTCTAGCTCTTGATGGGCTTTGGCCAAGCTGTTCGGGTGCTGTATCAGAGCTGACAGTGCCCACTCGATGGTCGCAGCTGTTGTTTCACTACCTGCATTTATAATGTTCTGCAAAACCAAAAGACAAATCTTGTAAGTAAGAGCTTAGAAAGCTTGTGTATCTTGATCAACGTTTTTGGTTTTCTTTTGAACAAGGGATTGGTTGTTGGCGTAGAGATGGGATTTCCGTTTGAACAGTCAGTGCCATAACCACAACTCATCGCCTACGGGTTAAGGCATTTAACTGTTTATTTAGAGGCTTTCAATCAGTGCATTATCTGAGCCATAAGGAAACAGTCTCCACTTAAACCATCTATGCCTTAATTAAATGACACCAACTATTTAAATACAAACTATGATAAGAATATCTTGCAAAACATTCCAAACCATGTATAAGAAAGTGATACAAGAACGTACTAAGGCGGTGCCTTTCACCACATCGTCGTTATTGTCAGACTGAATTTCATGGTTGTCTATTGCAGAGATGAGAACATCTATCAAGTCTCGAGCATGCACCCCTCTCTTCTCTCGGTGATCGTGGAGCAATTTCTTCATAAACACGTCTCTCTTCTTATGTAGATTCTTCATGGCAAACACTAATCCATGCGGATCGATCCATTTGAGAAAAGGTAGGTAGTAGCCAATATCAAATGATCCAAGTAGCAGGAAGCTTTCTTTTATCAACTGCTTGAAGTGCTGCGCTTCTTTGAATTCCTCGGGACAGAGATCTGGAGAGAATCTCTTGCTGGCCACCAGTCGCACCATGATATTAAATGACAGATCTGAGAGCCTCGACTTGATTTTCACTGGATTAGTCTCTCGCTGCCATCTCGCGAACAGTGACCGGACGAGAGCGGAAATTTCCTCTGTGCGGACGTCCCGGAAAGATTCGATTCTGTCTGCAGTGAAGAGATGGAGCGTGCAAATTTTTCTGATGGTTCGCCAGTAGGAGCCGTATGGAGCCAAGCTTATGTTTTTAAAATCATACCCAATATGCTTTCCTGCAGACATAAGTGGGCGCGAAGCAAAGGCTTTGTTATTTGTTGTAAAGCATTCTTTTGCAAGATCTGAAGAGGAGATAACCAAAACTGGGCGGAAGCCAACTTGGAGATGCATGATGGGCCCATATCGCTCTGAAAGCGAGGATAGAATTCTGTGAATGGGCTGTTTGGTTCCACTTAGGAGAGGAATATGCCCAATTATTGGCCACGATGGAGGCTGTGGTGGCGTTGCCTTTGCCGTGTTATTAATTCTACGTCTGAGAGAGTTTGCAATTAGCCAAAGTGAAGCCAGTGCCACAGCAAGAACGATAATGCAAGTTCCTTCCAACGCCATAACCAAGGCACGCTTTACCCTCTGATAAAGTGCTTGGCCTGTTTTTATTACTGCTCGTCTCGCCAAAGTAGAATGACACAGTCGCCTATGAATTGACGACTCCATCTCACTCCACTAAATTTTATTTTATGTTTTTTCCACGGCGACTGACCCCACGTTTTTATGGACTAGCTAAGAGATTTGGTTGAGATTCACTTAACATTGTTGCCGTGTTACACTTGAGCTACGACAATATCCAATGCGGTTCAGTTTTTTCAACATTTTGATGACAAATCACAGTTTTGTATTAGAGAATATTTTGGTTCGACACCATCCCAATTTTTTAGATTTTTTTATTATACCATGATGTAATTGAAGACGATTCTCTGGATTCGTGACTTTTTTTTGCAATATTCAATTTATTTATTGAAGGGGTGACATTTTGTAAGTATACAATGAATGACAAAGATAAAAATACCTAATCCATGATCTCATAGAATAGTAATAAGTAATATTTTATATAGTGATAAGTATTCTGCTGTCTTGTTTCAAATTAGATGTTTTTAAGGAATTATCTATGTTATTTTAATGTTTATTGTATGGATAGAGTTTAAATTTTGTAGTTAAAGTTATCAAATTGAATTATGAAACATTTAATTATAATTTTATTGTTCATGTATATGAAATAAGTTAAGTAGATTATTGAAAAACTATCTTTTAATATGTATAAACTAGCAAAGTTCTAGAAGATGTAGAATTGAATATCCAATGTTGTCTATTGTTTGTAAAAAAAAAAAACATAATATTATTGCAAACATTCATGACCCTTCCTATATACAATATTGAGCGAATAATAAAAGAAGTGTTTCTAAAATTTTGCGTAATGCTATCGTAATGAAATTTGTGGAATGAAATTAATGACAAACTCGAGAGATATTCTTTAGACATGTAATGGCTTAAATCCTTCATTTCTTAAATTAGTCACACCCTATTGATTTCAACTACTTTTAATCAAATAATTCCTTTCCTAGGACTATATTTTGATATCGTATAAAATAGTTAAAATTGGATAGAAAAGAAATAATACACATTGATTAATTTGACAAGAGCATAGTATAGAAATTGTATAAGGTTGACCCAAATATTGTACAAGAATAAATGTAAATCAATAATAATAAAATTATTTTTACAAATATAATTATAATTGCAACAAGAAATAGAATGAAATGATGTGAATATACATAAAAATATCAAATTACAACCAACACATATTTAAACTAAAAATAAAATAAAAACCTCTTGAATAAATAAAATAATCCAACTATTAAATAAGAAAATATACCTCTTCAAACAAAACTAAAGTAAGTAATGCAAATAAGATGAAATAAATCTTGTAGAATTCTAAAGTAAAATAATATAATTCATAACTATCATATTTTTGTAATGTTTCGCTCGGCTACAAAACACTTCTCCCACGCTCCCGCACTATGCAATGGCGATCCTTCCCTTCACTTTGACGTGCTGTCGAAGGATGGTAAGGATTCTCTTGCCTCTTCGCGGCCATGGGGATTGACTAGGTCTTCACATGGGATAGCACTGTTAGGGCATCTGCATGTTTGGAGCCGACTAATCAGTAGTCCAATCCTTCCTCAAATACCCTCCTACCCTCTACTCCTCTGGGGGCGACAGTCAACCTAGGCAGTGCGCTACCATTTTACCATTTAGATTTGATCCCAAAGATATGTCTAGGCAAGGATACATATGTTAAGGAGGAATTTCTAATAGAGTATGCCCTTATTTGTAGACTCACCAAATCTTGGTAGAAACTATGTGATCTCCATGCATGGATCTCTAAATTTTGGAAGGAAGGCATCCAAGATGAAGTTAGCATATGCCAAGGGCTTCTTCATCCTTGAATTTGAGTCTTTTGAAGATAAAAGCAAGGTGCTGGAAAATGGTCTATGGTTCCTCAATGGTGAATTTTTGTGCCTGAAGCATTGGTTTCATCTTTTCAACCAAGATCTGAGTCCTCCTCTTCTGCATATCTTTGGTTGTATCTTTCATATCTTCTCTTGGAATTTTGGGAGCTTAATTGTCTGTGTGATTGGTAATGGCCTTTAGAATTATTATTGTTCCTTTGAGGAGACAATCAATTATGCTAGCTCTACTTGTGCACACATATGCATTGAAATAGACCATTCCAAAGGGTTACCCGCTGAGATAGGTTTGAAAGTGGGAAATAGAACTTGGAGGCAGTTGATAGACTACAAAAGAATCCCTTTTAGGTGTAGGAAATGTTTTTCAGTAGATCACACTACTGCACAATGCAAAAAGGAAATTCATGTGAGAGGTCTTCAAGCTTCAAGAGACAAGCCTACCTAGTGGATTGGGGTGGAACTTCACCATTATATCATTGCTCCTAAACCCCATAATGTTACGGCTACTTCACATAACCTTCTTGAGATCGAAGAAAAATATTATCTACCACCTTCTCCAATTGCATAGGTTACTTCAAGAGATTCACTTGGGGTAAATATTAAGGGAGACATTCTTTTGGTCTCTCCATCTCTTCTAGTGAAAGACAAAACTTTGACTCCTCATCTTTCAAAGGATATTTTAGACTTTCTTGAGTCAATATTTTTGATAGCAAGGGATTTGGGATTGAATTGATGCCTGCATTTTCTTCAGGGACTGTGGCTCTTGAGGTAGGTGATAATACCTCATCGAGGTGAAACAAACTTTGAAGCCCACCTCACATTCAAATAAAGATTGGATAATGGTGAAGAAGAAGAAATCCTCACAACAAAGGCTTCAAATGATGTTAAGATCATCAAAGAAGAAGGAAAATGTTCGATTTGAAATTTATCTTTGAACCCATGTTTTGATGGGTTGGTAGGTATTTTAAGGATAATAGTTCTTTATCAGGTGGCAAGCATTATAGCTTGCTTTATGCACCCCTATTTTTAGGGCATGCACTTTTTTTTATTATATTAGTAGTTATATGGGTTACAACTCCCTTATGCTTAGCTTATGAATAAAAAAATGATAATATAATTCATACATAAATAAAAAATAAAATATAACTTGAAAAAAAAATCATTAATAATTTTAAATTAGAATATAATAATTCTTATGTAAATTTATTGATAGTGCTAGATGGAATGGGAACTAGAAGTGTTTGAAAATTCCAGGGAATAAAGATTCAGTTATTGTAGATGTCTTTTTTTCCATTTTGCTTAAAAAACAAACATTAGCATTGTCATTTAAAACAAAGAAAAATAAAAACATCTCTATGAAATAATGAATCATGTAAAGTGAAAAAAAGGAAGATAAATAAAACAAACAATAACATGAACCAAACCCTATTTCATAGTGGATTGGTGCTTATGTAGAAAGAAGCCCTTTTCCCAATCCTTGATAAGCTCCAGATATGTTGATGATCAAGATGATGAGTTGTGGAAGATTAATACAATAGTGAAGGCCTGTATTTATAGCCAAGAAGGATAAAAGAATGCCAAACATGGAGGATGTGGGACTAAATATCCACCAATAGGAAGGAGTCACTTGTCAACTTGTGATAGGTTGAGGAATGAGTACATTTTGGTCAATGTGCCAAAGAGGGGGAGATTTGAAATTTGAATTTGAGAGTTAAATGCTAAGTTTGACCTTTGCAAGAGACATGTAAGAGACATCTAAGAACTCTTAAATGTTTTGTTGGATGTACATGTCAACTTGGGGGGAGATTCAAATTTGGAAGAATATTCTCTTTTTATGCAGAGTTGAAAGAAAATGATGAATTTTAATAAATCAATAAATTGATTTATTTGTGCAAGTGGGAAAAGTTAGAGGATGTGATGGGTGATTAGATTATATTAATCATGATTAGATTAATTTAGTGGGGGATTTGGTTATTTGACCCATTTGACTTATATTTAGGGACTTAACTAAATCAAAGGGGCATGAAAGGTGATTTCAGACTTGATTAAATAAATATTTGATTTATTTAATCAGAGAGGATGTTGTTCGGATTAAATTAAATAAAGTTAATTTAATCAATTTAAATGGATGACCTTAGGAGATTAATCAATTAAACTTGGTTTATTTAATCGACGATCGAATATGATTATGCATGATGTCAATTTTGTGTGTTTACATTTTTCCCCTCTTTGAAGCAATGTACTTGCTACATTGGTTCAAAGAATAAACTTGCCATGATTAAAATTCAAAAAATTTCTGAATTTTTTTTGGGATGTCCCAGCGGAAAGAAGTACACTAGTACATTTCCCCCTCGAGATATCAAACGAAAAGACTCAATTTGAAGGTTGATCTTGCAATAAAGAGGTTGAAGATGGACGTATGGATGGTCATGATGATGATGCAAATGAGATGGTTTTAAGATGCTTAGAATAGCCAATCTATATTATCCTAAACAACTTAAATGATAATGCAATGCATGTGAGATGGATGATGCAATGATGCCTATATGATTATGCAATGGATTTTTTATGTAAATGTATGATTTTATGAGATGCTTAGACTAGCAGATCTATATTATGATGATGAACATGCATGTGAGATGATGTGTAGAATGTTGATGGTTTTTGGATGCAGGATGGATGCACTGGCGATGATGATGTTAGCACGGAGAGAAGAAAGAAGAAATGAGATGATGACAAGAGGATCCAACAAGTCCATGATTTGATGTGATTTTATTAGAGATGATGAGAGATGATAGATGATGTTGATTTGCTTATCAAGGATTAGGATTTTAAAAGGGATACTTACCTTATGTTTGATTACACATGTAGATACAATGTATCAAGGTATAAAGAACTAGGATGGTGTTGTACCTAGTACGATGGAATTTGACTCGACAAACAGATAGGAGTATTCTTGTTCACACTTGACATACGAAAACCTTGCTAGGACATACCTAACAAAGCAAGTATTCACCAAGTTATATTACAAGAACATCCAACAAGCACAACAAAAAAAGGATAGTGATCGTTGCCCCATTCCTTTCTCTCTAAATCGTTTTGAGTAGACATCATCGAGAGGTCATTGGAATGAGCACAATAAGATAAATCAAAAGATCAAGTACACAAACAAGTCAATGTTCTTCATATCTCTAGCCAAAGGGATTTGTTTTGATAGGATAAGAATCCAAAGTGATATCCAAAATGATGTCCATTTTTAGAATGATATATCCTAGGACATGCATTGTATAGGATGATGATGGGTTGATAAGTTGATTGATAGGTTGTTGATATAAGTTGACTTGACATGTTTGAAAATGATCAAGAGTTTGATTTTCATTTAATGGTTTGTTGCTTCAATTTTGATTTTGTGGGGTTTAAGTTTGCTTTATGCCGATTGTTGTGATTGATTTTGTTTATGCGCCAAAAGGATGGGTACGATGATCATTATTGATGATTGATGATTGTGTGAGACGAGTGGGACATGACTTTTTTTTCAACATTTTGGATGTTTTGACTTTTTAATGTTTTCTTGGAGTTTTTTTATTTTCTCTCCTTTTACAAAAACTTGATTTTTGATTTGCTGAATAACGTTCTGGGGCAGATTTTAAGAATTGTTTTGGATTTTTTGTTTTTTTGAATGTTTTTGGATTTTGTATTTTTTGTATTTTTGTGTTTTTTTTAATGTTTTTTGGATTTTGATGTACAATTTTAACAATTTGGATATGGATATGTGTGATGATATTAGTGCTCTATTTCAGATTTTGTTGAAAAACAAACTAAGGTTGATTGATCGGATCGATGGATTGATGATGATAACATTGTTGAGGATACGAAACAATGCAAGGATAGTGTTAAGCAACACAAGGATTGAGATGTTGATGGGATTGATGATGGTAACAATGCAAGGATTTGATTGATTAGGATTGATGATGATAACATTGTTGAGGATGCACAACAATACAAAGATAGTGTTAAGAGACACAATGATTGGGAAGGATATCCCGAGAGGATTATTTTTTGATTGGATTTGATTGATCATGATTGATGAAGCTTGATTTGAAACAAAAGTTGTTCAAATGATTTGATGTGATGTTTGAAGTGCAACTTAGATGCAACTGATAGTGATTATTTGGATTGATGTTCAATGAAGGATGAGGATTGATAAGGAACATTTTCTTGTCAAAATATGGCATGGGCTAGTGATTTGGATTTTGGATTACAACTGCTTTGACCTATTTGGTTTCACGTTTTCCAATGTTCGGATTGCCACATAAGTTGGAGGATATAGATCAAGATTTATTCTTGAAGCGAGATCTAAATATCTGCCCCAAGTGTCTAGCAATGTATGAAATTCCATGGATGGATGCTTGGATAGGTGTATGGATGGATGGATATGGAAATCATGCAAAGGATGCCAAGGATTATTTTACAATAAGATGAGGTTTTTGAACAAAGGATGCTCATTTGGATAATGTTGCATAGCTCAGATACTGCTGGGTGGGATAAGATCAATGAAAATGACCCATGCCAAGATTTTTATTGTAAGCAAGTGTAAAGTGTGCATCAAACTTTCATCAAGATCTAGATAATTTGGACTATGGATGCACAGATAGATGAAAATAGATTGGATAAATGGTTCATGGATGGATGGATTTATTGTGGCTGAGGTGGATGGAATGTTGGCTTTATTATAGATGGGATGAGATGCCTTCACCTGAATTGGCACACACAGATGATTGATTCTACACATGACACCTGTTTGCCAGGTTTTCATCATGGTCTTTCCCAAAGTGCCACTGTAGTGGTTTTCACTAGAGGATGGTTTTTATCTTTACTATTTTCATGATTTTTTGATTTTCTTAGATTTTCACATTTTTTGAGTTTTTTGGATTTTTTTGAAAGATTTTAAGCTCATGCTAAACCACTTGGTGGTGTTGATGTAGATTCTTTTGTCATGATGTTCCATTGATATCCTTCCTAAAGAAGTTGTTTTTCCAAGATACATGCACTTGAATGCAAGTTTTGAGATTTCTGATCCGCTTTGTTGATACTAGAGTTGACTCTATATTTGTGTGTACATCGCGATAGAGTGCATTCTAAATACTTATGATGAAGGGTCATTGCTAATACATGGTCAATGTAAGAACTCGATATCATGCGTGGAGGCATGGATGGAGTGTGTTTAGGAATAAAATATGGATTGGTTGACAAGTTGTAATCTTTGACTCTCCAAATTTGGGAAGATGAGCAATGATGGGTGGATATGAAAGTGTGTGTGGAATTAGGACCAATTGTTTGATACACTTTGTACGTTTCTTGAAAAGCTTGATTTTGCTTGTATGGACATCTTTGATGGATACTCTTTTCTTCTTTATTTTTCCCCATAGTTTCTTTGACTGGTGGAGTTTGATAGGGATAATCTTTCTTTGTATTCTTTGGTATCCATTTATATTTGATTTGTCTAATATGTTTCTTAGCTTCTTCTATTTTGATAATGTTCTTTGTGCTTTGATTCAAATCTTTCTTTTGACGTTGGTCCCAATTCATGAATGGGATGATGGGTGGATGGAGATTCATGACGTGGCTAGTTGTAGTATTGGCATTAGTTTCATCATAAGGATTCTTTGTGCTCCTTATGTTGACATTTTCTTGAGACATAGTTTCCCCTAGTATGGCGGTAGTAGCACCTTTTTTCCTTGATTCTTCTTGTTTTGAGATGTCTTGTCCAGTAAGAATTCTTTGATAAATGACCACTGTAGATGGCATTGTTCCAATTTGTTGCTCTGCTAACTCCATAATGTCATGTTCTGTATAGCCTGTTTCTTTGAGTGGATAATGTTGGATATCTTTATACATGATTTCCTTAGTCTAAATTTGGGATATATCTGATCCTAATGTTGACAACTCAATTTGACCATAGGAATCAATAATCTGATCTTTTTGTGTCATAATGTTAGGAGTAAAGGAATCCTGTTCAGAATGAGGATCATCTACGTGTAGAAAGCATCTCATAGGTAGATGGAGGAGTATGCGTTATGTGGATATGATCATCTTTTATAGATAGGAGAGTACCAATTAGATTGTTGTAGTATCTTTGAGATACAAATTCTTGATCTTGATTAATTTTGGGATTGAGTTTGACATGCTTGGGATCAAGTTCTTGACATGGGTCAGTTTCAAAGAATGAATTGCTTACAAAGGGTTCTTGGATGTCATCATTAGTCATGGTAAGTGGTTTGATATCCTCTTGATCTTTGAGTGGACTTAGATCAAGTGTCAATTTTTTGACATCTATAATCATGAGGTCAAAGGGGGTCAAGATGTCTTGAAAAGGACCACTACTAGAATTTGGTGAAAGATGTTGATCATGCTTTGGAATGAATTCTTGAGATATGTCCTCTAACTCATAAGGTGATGTAGAGACATTTTGAACATGATCATAGGTCAATTGATCGTCCATTATTTCAGTAGGATCAAACAATCCTAACAATCCTTGAAATAGATCACTAAAAGGTGGCTCTTGATGTATGGTGAGTTGATCATTAGATGGGGTAGAAACATCTTCAATGTTCTCATTAATGGAGGGATCTTGAACATTGTTTTCAACAATTGTGGTGGAGAGATTGCCAATGTCTTCAACCATAGGGTCAAGTGATGTTGACATTTCTTGGATTGGATAATTGTTGGTTGGTGGATTTTGATCATGATTGTAAAGTGACTCTTGACATATGTTAATTTGATCATTGGATGAAGTAGACACATCTTCAAGGCGCTCAGTGGTGGATTGATCTTGATCCTTGTCAATCAGGTCTTGGATGAGTTTTTTGAGTCGAACACAATATGATGTTCTATTTCCCTTTATTCTATGATAATCACAAAGGTGCTTCTCATTATACCTTGGTGATTTTATGTCTGGTTCTTGATAGTTCGCATAAACAGGGATTTTGATGAGATTTTCTTGTACCAACTATTGCAGGACTGATTTGAATGGTCTCCCAAGTGGTGTGTATTTTCGCTTGTTACCTTGTGAGATTTGTGTCTTAAATTGACCTAGTTGTGATTGATTTTGGAGATGTGGTGATTGAACTTTGAAATGTGGTGATTGATCTTCGAGATGGG
Organism: Sequoia sempervirens; assembly: GCA_007258455.2. NCBI lineage: Eukaryota > Viridiplantae > Streptophyta > Pinopsida > Cupressales > Cupressaceae > Sequoia > Sequoia sempervirens. The sequence goes on from VDFB02200178.1 coordinate 55,803, forward strand.
GTAATTGAGTTTGTTGTTGATGTTGTTGATCTTGATAACCAGCCTCTTGAGATTGGAGATATTATTTTTGATGTGGTTTTGGACACAACTCAACGCATTGATGGAATGGTTCAACCAAAGGAAGAGTGTATTGATTTTGGAGTGAATATATCTCTCGGATCAATAATTCAATTAGATTGGCACATGAAGCAAGTTGTTCTAGCAAAATTTGATCTTGATTTTGAATTTGACTCCCTTGATTTGGATTTTTTTCAAGTAGATTTGGGATGTACACTTTGGTGTTTGCATGGGATCATGGAAAAATTGATTTTGGACAGTGTTCTGACTTGGGATGATGTTCAAATTTGGCATTATGGGTTGAAAATGAACATTGTTGATGTTGGGAATCATATTGCCTTCATTTAGGTAACTTTGATTTTGCATGGTGTTACCTCAACTTTGATCAATACATGGAGTTGTTATCATCATGTTTGTACTTTGAACAACATTTGTATATTTTTCGAGCATATCTATCCCAAAGTTTGTCAAGTGTTGATTTGAAATGTTCATGTTTGGTAAACTTGTACTGGGCATGTATGGATTTGGTGGAATGATGTTGTTCACTTGAAGATTCATGCATTGATTGTTTGGTTGATAGACTTGTAAGTTTGGACTTGGATTTAAATCTATCATTGGGAAAGGTGTTCCAAACTTTTGAATGGGCATACTCACATTTGTTGTACCATCGAGGTTTGTAGGAGATAATGATCCCATGTACGGATTGTATAGATGTGAGTGTTGATAAACAATCGGCATCGTAAGGCTTTGAAAGTCCAGTTGACTTGGATTACTCATGATGAATGGATCGAGTTTATATTCCATGTCCATCTTGTGTTGAGGTCTAGTTCAGACCATAAAATAAGGATCAATTTTCAAGAATGTAGAATGTGAACCTTTAATTCTTTGGATTGATCTAAACTCTAGCTAAAAAAAGGAAAGTCTAATATTTTAAGGATCAAAAGGATGGTGATGAGATATGAAAGATGGATGATTGGTGAATGATTGGAACTCTTAGGAAACTTTGAAGAGGATACTAAACTTTAGGACTTGGATTTATGTTTTGATTTTATTTTGGATTGGTTTGATTTGATTTGGATAGTGAACTCTTAAACTCTAAGACGTTGGATGTTGTCCTAGAGTAAATTTCTCCACAAGATGCTAATTTGACTAAATGTGTAAAGAAGGATTCATCTAGACACATCTAACCAAATAAGATTATAATTTTGATTTCATCTGATTTTGGATTTTGGATAGTGAACTCATAAACGACAAGATGTTGGATGTTTGTCAAGGGATAGATTTTTTCACAAGGATCGATAATTTGACTAAATATGTGGAGAAGGATTCATCTACACACATCTAATCAAACAAAATGATTTTGATTTGGTTCAAATGATTTGCCCAAAGTTTAGCATGAGGGATTTTTTCAAGATTTCTAAGAATTGTTTGCGAGGTGATTTTGATTTTGATGTTTAGGAGATGGATGAATGTTTTGATTTTGATCCTAAGAGACTTAGAGAGACTTTGTTTACTAGACCAAGATATTGAAGAACATGCTTTTCTCTAAGAATAGTTCAAACCAAAAGACCAATGTTTGCTTGAAAGATGATAAAATGATAAAAAAGAACATGTGTGGGGTTCAATTTGAGTTAATCTTGGTTAATAACTTGCTTTTATCACAAACACACTTCTTGCTTAGTTTTCAAACTAAATGTCTATGTCTCAATTCCTTTTCATACCACAAGGTCCATTATGTGAAAATCAAGGTTTCCAGAGCATAGTTTCCTATTCTTGACTTTGGAATGAACAAATCAAGATGTAGGTCTTAGTGTTTAGAAGCCTTCTAGGGATAAGAACCCCTAGGGACAAACAGTAACACGTGGAATTTTCAAAGGTATTTGTTCCTCCCAAAGGGTTTGAAATTCTTATGATTTGTTGGATGTTGGTTTCGATGTTTTGGATCCAAGCACTATGTTCTCAAACTAACTCACAAGCAATATAACATCCTATCTCAATTGGTACGTTTTTCTTGGTGGGATTGCCTCATGCCCTTCGTATTAGAAGAGATGATTTTACATGCAACCAAGGAAAAAATATAAAGGTATGCTAAGAATGAAGTCTTAACCTCCATATTTTAATCGAGATTAGACATGGCAAGTAACTTCTTAGAATCTAAGTTCCAATGCACTACTTTGATAAACTCGTTGGATCGACTAGTTGGCTACTACAAACAAGGTTCTTAATGATGGGACATCTGGTACATGGCACCTTGTGATCATCCAATAAGCCACTAAAGGCTTAAATCAATCTTACTAGGGGCGCTTATACTTTTTACGATAGTAGCCCATTCTAAAAGAAACTGTACGGCTAATGCCTACACACCATGAGGAACTGACAGTTTAGTCTCATCCATTTATATACCAGCCCGAGTGAAAAACCAGTTGGATTCACCTTCAAGTTCTCCTTTCGGATGTGTCTCTTAGGCAAGCCCCTCTAAAGGTAAACAACAACAAGCAAGAACATCCGTAGTTTGATCGACCTTCATTTAGAAACAAAGGGAGAACACATGCGATATACCTAACTCAAACTCACAAGATTTTTCAATTTTAATTCCCAAAATGAAGTGTGGAGGAAATATTTTATGCAACTTAATGTTATAAAAAATATTTGTGATTCTCAAGATTTCCGTGAAGCGCAAGAGAAGTGCATACGCCTTTTTAGATGAGATTATTTTGCAAGAAAGATTACAGAGCATAAAAGACACATGTTCATTTTAAATCCCAAAGCAATGATGAGTTCATTTTAAAGCACCAAGCTAAATGTGAAGTTGTTTGTTGAATTTTAGTCCAAATCAAAATTCTAGTGAGTTTCTAAGGTCAATTTTAATCAATTTGAAAAAAACAAATCAATGATTAATTTTGAAGCTCAAATTGATCTAGTCGGTCTAAATAGAAAACAAAAGCAGTGAACGGATGCTCTAGATTATTACAATAAGCATTTAAAAATGCCTTTTACAAGTTCAAATTCAATGACCAATTTTCCAACTCAAATATACTTGCTTTTTCTTCAATGTACCAAAGAAATCCTCTTGCAAGATAAAAAGACAAAAATGTGAGAATTAATTGCTAAGAGATGATTCAACAAATAAATATTGAAAGAAAATCATTTTGAACAGATGCGCAGTCAACGAAATTTAAAGATGAGACCATTGTTTCTTGATGCAAACCAGTCAAGTGAATGCCAAAATTTTGTTGTAGATTGTGAAATTCTCGGTCTACACTTATTAGAAGTAGGAGAGTTAATTACTTTTATCTTGTAATCAAAATATAAAATACTTCCACCGTAATGATAAAATTCTGAATTTTTTTTTTTCAAGTAGCTTAAGAATGGTTTTTGTTTTACTATCAGCTTAATAATGTGTAAACAAATGTATTCCATACCTGAGTATATCTCACCAAGTCTAAAAATTAATAGTAGCAACTTACACAATGATATACCCTCTGTTTGATGACAATGACCAACCTGCAGCTTTACATTAAGAGTATGATTTGACAATAACTAGCTTGTAGCAACTTGGAGCCGATGAGATAAATTTTAATAAATCCAACATTATTGTTTTGCCTTAAAGAGGTGTGATTTCAAATTGTGCTTCATACAGCTAAATTCTCACACATGTTAACATTAGTACACAATAGGTATGCAACATATCAAGATGTACCAGCAATTAATGGTAGTGTACCATCGACTAATATCTTTCAAAGACTTTTAAGTAGGTGTAAAGCCAAAATTTATAACCATGAATTCCTAGACCGAGTAACATCAACCGTTTGACAAGAATCCTCAAATAAATGCATTACCACAAACTATAATAGCATAAATAATGACTAATAATGACTGATCGTCAAACTGTAGTAGTCAAGGATCTTAAATTGTTTGATAGGACACCTCAACAAGATGTGAAGCTAGTTGACTTGACGCTTATAACAAAGGCACATTCAATGTATGAAATAAATATTAAGCATTTTGCAGTTGGAGATCTCTCATGGGGAAGCCGCTGCTAGTGCCAATCTTAATCCGAAGGTACACACAATACCAAGATTGTTTGGAGTTGGCGAGAGAGCCTCAACATAACAATAAAGTGTCTTGGATGGGCCCTACATTCCTCTGTTGCATGAATTGTGTTGTTGTATAGTGAAAACCAAGCTCTGAATCTTTTTTTTTTGCACTAAGTTATGCCTGTCACTTCTCCACTTTGGTGAGCAACTGATTCAAGACTCAAAAGAACAATCAAGCACCAAGAGATTGAGCTTATTTACACTAAAGGAGGTCACTATAATTAGTGCATACTAAATTTATATTATTTAACAATGACATATTTGAAAAAATTGCATTGAAATATGGGGATTCAAATTTTGAATTTCACACAAAAGAGCATCTAAAGTAAATATATGTGAGGCTGTAATAATTGTGTCAATCCACAATACATGTGGAAGCTTTCCATCAATTGAGGCTATTGAATCTCGAGCTTAAGAGGGAAATGCCTTGTAGGATAAATTTGACAATTTGTAGATGCTCATTCAATACTACCAGCACTGATATACTCTTTAATGCTACAAGCGAACTAAATAGATGTTATGATGGTACAATCTATATAGAATTTGGAAATTATTTCAAATTCTGATAGCGCAGTTCACCAGACAGACAAATCTTAAAAAATAAAATGAAATGGCAAAGAGAAATCGATCACCATCCAAGAAAAGTAACACTAAACTCAAGAAAGATATTGCTATCTAATGCAATAGAAATTTAAATGCCAAACTTTGATGCACCAAGGGTAGATATCAAATTTCTTTTGTAAGTATACAATAGATTTTTAATGCATGCACTTGCCTTTGTGCATTTGTGAGTGGTTGTGAATGAATTCTACCTTGTAATCATCCCCAGAGTTGAAAGAAAAGGGAAATGTAGTTGGAGTGGGATGTCTTACTTACCACATAATTAGGCTATTTATGCCTGCTTTTTGGTAGCACACACAATATACAAAAGGAATTTTGTATAAAACTTGTGGAAGTAGATTCAAATAGACAAGAACTGGTACATTTACCAGGCTAACCACCAACAAATTTACTCTCTAATCTTATCGCTTTGACCAACATCCTCCTCTGCAAGCTGATTCGATTAGCGACTTCTCTACATGTGCCAAAATGGAAGCATATAGAGGGCACACAAACTGTTTATAGAATGCATTTTCCTACATCCTCATTTCCTGCACCACTAATGAAGGCTCCATTTGCTACAGGAAATAAAGCGAACAAAGTCTTGGATTGATCTATGTTTCAATATAACAATGCATAATTAATATAAGAGCATTCAATAAAAATCATAAATTATATCATGGGGAGATTCTTCTTGAAGATTTGACTTGGCACACAATTTGCTCTCAATCGACGTTGGATTCATTCAAAAGGTGACCGGCTGGTGAAAATCCTTATCTCCAAGATTTGTGTCCCATGAACACTGTACATGACACTTGACAGAAGTGCCAACAAAAAAAGATCTGATGACAACATTCAAGAACCAAAAGATGGTATGACATGGTCGTAGCAGATAAAGGATTTATAAATCCCTAAACACTCTACAAAATGGTTGTTATGAAGATTTAGGGATATCGAAACCTAGACATTTGGCTTGATCAGGCACAAATAACAATGGATAAATCTATAAAAAGTGTATCTTCATGAAGAAAGTGCTTTCATGAACTAAGGCCAATAATAGTGAATGTAGATTATAACGATAGCATTTAAATCTCGAGTGGTTGCATCTACTAGTATTTACTAAATGATGTGGACATGGTCTGCAAATAATTAATGTTTGATAGCATAGATTTGCAGAGGTACATAGATAGTGAAAGTCAATAAAAGATGGACATGATTGGGATGCTATTCAATTTATTGTGAAACCAATTATTCATTGAGCATAAAAAAAGACATTACAATAGAAAGAGAGACTCTAATGCAACAATCGATTTAAATAGCACAAAGCACAATGAACGCACATTTGAATGAATACATTAACTATCCAAGCATAGATTGTGTATCTTCTAGCTGCTAGAAAGAAATATTTGATAGGGCGCACAATGCTTAAAGCTTATTCAAACAGAGACAAAAACTCTACATCCCTATTTGAAGCATTAATTGATCTTATGTAAACAAACATGAAGAAAATGCATGAATGAAAACAAAGACTCTATATTTCTATCTAATGCATGAAATAAATGATTTTCCCTCCTTCTAGTGCCATATTGTAGATGCCTTTTTCTGCATTTTGCTTAAAAAACAAACATTAGCATTGTCATTTAAAACAAATAAAAATAAAAATATCTCTATGAAATAATGAATCATGTAAAGTGAAAACAAGGAAGATCAATAAAACACACAATAACATAAACCAAACCCTATTTCATAGTGGATTGGTGCTTCTGTGGAAAGAAGCCCTTTCCCAATCCTTAATAAGCTCTAGATATGTTGATGATCAAGATGATGAGTTGTGGAGGATTAATACAATAGAGGAGGCCTGTATTTATAGCCAAGAAGGATAAAAGAATGCCAAACATGGAGGATGTGGGACTAAAGATCCACCAATAGGAAGGAGCCACTTGTCAACTTGTGATAGGTTGAGGAATGAGCACATTTTGGTCAATGTGCCAAAGAGGGGGAGATTTGAAATTTGAATTTGAGAGTTAAATGCTAAGTTTGACCTTTGCAAGAGATATGTAAGAGACATGTAAGACCTATTAAATGCTTTGTTGGATGTACATGTCAACTTGGGGAGAGATTCAAATTTGGAAGAATATTCTCTTTTTATGCCAAGTTGAAAGAAAATGATGAATTTTAATAAATCAATAAATTGATTTATTTGTGCAAGTGGGAAAAGTTAGAGGATGTGATGGGTGATTAGATTAGATTAATTAGGATTAGATTAATTTAGTGGGGGATTAGGTTATTTGACCCATTTGACTTAGATTTAGGGATTTAACTAAATCAAAGGGGGATGAAAGGTGATTTCAGACTTGATTAAATAAATATTTGATTTATTTAATTAAAGAGGATGTTGTTAGGCTTAAATTAAATAAAGTTAATTTATTCAATTTAAATGGATGACCTTAGGAGATTAATCAATTAAACTTGGTTTATTTAATTGACGAGCGAATATGATTATGCATGATGTCAATTTTGTGTGTCTACAGTTACTCATCTCCAATTTAGTGATGATACATTATTATATGGGGAGGCCACACTCAAAGAGGCAAGTGAAATCAAAATAATTCTAGATGAGTTTTTTTTTCTTCTAGTCAACATATAAGTAAGGAAAAATCCAAAATTTATTTTTCTCATACTAAAAAATTGCACGAAAAGAAAATGACAAAACTCATGGGTTACTCAATAGATACGATTTTGTCCAAATATCTTCTAGTGCCAATATTTGAGGGAATTATGATTTCCAATCTATGGGATCAAATAATTGGGAAAAGTAAAGAAAAGTCAATGGCATGGAGAGGAAGGTGGTTAACTCTAGCTAGTCAAATAATGATAGTCAAAGTTGTATTGGCTACTATGTTTATCTATAATATGTCATATATGTAGTTAATAGTGAAAGACTCTTCTTGTTTGGAGAGTACACTCTTGAAAATTTTATGGGATAGATCTGATAAGTGGAAGCATACGCCCTCATTCATTTAGACAATGTGTGCAAGGAATATAATGATCTAGTATTAAGAATCTTAAATTCTAAAATGTGGCTTTAGGTACAAAATTGATATGGAAAATGTATCAATTGCCTAGAATACTATGGTGTAAAATAATGTAAAATAAATATTTGGACTCTAATTATTTGAGTAGGATTCTTACCATAGAAAATGCACTTGAGGGATCTCATGTATGGAAATTTATGATGGATAACCAATACATAATCATTGAACCCCTATCATGGTTAATCAACAATGGAAGCTTTGCTTATTTTTGGATTGATTCATGGGGGAACATAGATCGTTATTAGAGTAGAAGGATGTCCAAGGTTGCATGAATACTCTTACGATCATAGTTGAAAATTATGTAAAGGATTGTGTTCAAATTGACTTTTAGGGTGGCTATAAATGGATAAATTTTAACTCACTACCCATAGATGAAAATGCAAAGCAGAGCCAAAATGAAGTTGTTAGGGCTCAAATCATCTATCTAAACGAGAAGAATATAATCATCTAGTGTGGGGCCAAGTCTGGAAGGTATACAGTGAAGTTGGTCTACCAAATACATGGTTGTGTGTCAAGGAATATTTGGCTAAGTAATTTATGTTGGGGAAAATTGATATTACCAAATTTTGGTGCCTTTGACTAGAAGACACTTCATTTCCAAATATTGACTAGAGATAGATTGAAATTGACTAGGATTGCTAGTCAAAATTGGTGTATCATATGCAAGGCTAGTGGGGAATCGACTGACCACGTTCTCCTAAATTTCCCATTCGATGTAGCATGTTGTGATTGGTTGACAAATAAATTGGGATCACTCAGCCCAAGACAAAATAATTTAATTGACTTCTTTTTCAGTTGGACCAATTTTCATAAAGGGTCCTTTTGGGGTTACATTTGGATTGCTTTCCCTACCATCATAGTATGAAATATATGGAAGGAAAAAAAAAGAGAATATTCAATGAAAAGACTAAAAGTGTGGATGAAGTAATAGGGATTATTGAAAAAAATATAGTGGAATGGATGAATACACATGTTTAGGAACAAATAAAATATAAATTTACACTTTGGGATGAAAAGCTAATGAAAATTTCCACCTAAAAAACACTAAAATTCCTCCCATCCTTTCACTTTGCCCTTGATTTGAAATCAAAATGAAAGGGTGCTTGGTGGACATTTCCACCAAGTGGTATCCTAAAATTAAACAATAATGGTGCATCCCAAGGAAATCCAAGTAAATCAAGAGTGGGGTGCATAATTCAAATGAATTTAGAAATTTGATTTGGGAAAAGTCTATAAAATCCTAGAAGACATAAATTATGTAGTTGAAATTGAGGCCATTTGATAGGATTACAAACTTGTATAGAGAAGGGATTGACAAAAGTTGAGATTGAATGTGATTCAATGATGTATAAATGCAACAAGGAAAGGTGAGATTGAAAGTTAGGCTTTACAACCAAAGGTAATAAAAATCAATGTAATGTAGAGTGAATTTGACGAATTCTCTATTGAACATATTTATATAGAATCTAATTGTGTAGTAGAATTTCTTTCTAATTGGGGCGTGGTCTAAATAAAGGAAAATATCCCAGTGGAAAGTACTAACTGATGGGAGCAACTTGAGACAATTCTAAAAATTGACATTAAAAGTCCAATGAGGTTTGAAATGCCCAGGTAGTTGGGGATTCTAAGGTGACTAAATTATCATGGGGTCCTGATGTAGAACTCTAAATTTGTGCTTCTCCTATGTTCCTAAGAAAGTAGTGATGGAGATTGCTTGTCGATATCTTTAGGAGAATGAAAGGATCAAATTAAGTGGTTGTTTCAAATCATGGATGATATGGGAATCATCAAAATCATGGGGGTAATCAGTTGTAAGCCCTGGTCAAACAATCCCATTCATGATAGAAAGGTATATGAAATATTCTTTGGCAATCTACTAGAGGCTATGGGTGAAAAGCATTTGGATTTGGCCTTGGTTCCTACTATACTAAAATTGGACATTCATGCATTGGTGTTGAAAGACATTGAAAGGATGAAGATGATTTCAAAGGGGAAGCGTATTGTGGGAATTTTTTATGCTGGTATGGAAAAACATAGGTTTGCTACTATGGAGGCTCTCAATTTTTTTTGGTGAGGGTATTGCTAGGGGATATATGGGTACCTTTCACTTCTATCTTAGAATTATGGATATCTTCTTAAATTAGAGCAATCTGTAAGGGAAAATGAGTTAGCCAATGGTATCATTAGCATTAAAGATTGGAAAGCATAAAATATGCTAAAAAAGATATTGTAATTCTCTAGATTTAAGTATAAAATAATGGGAGTTGTCCCATTTAATAGTGCTTGCTAATAAAAAAATTAAATAAATACCATGTTAATGGCACAGGGATTAGGTGCATGGGTAGATTAGGTGGATTTGGAATGGTTGATTAGGAGCCAAGGAGAGCTACAAATCAAGAGCCACAAACAAAGAAAATGCAAGATAGGAAGGGAGTACATGTGGAATGACAAAACAAAGATTATGGTTTTGAAGGGAACACAACTCAAATGGGTGGTAGGATCTAACCTAGAAGATATACAAATACCTATAGTGAGAATGGGTGAAGAAGGTGGGACAATTCAAAATATTTTTCTCAATAATAGAGTTGCTTATACAGATTATGGTGGAGGAGGTATGGTGGGGATGAAAAATAAGGATAGTTGTGATTGGAGGAAATAGAATTCAGTGTCGTGGGCGTAGTGGAATCAAGAAAGTAGGATGACATGGTAAAGATATCAAAGTTTTGGATATGAAAGAAAGGGACAATATGGTAATGTGACAAATGAGTGAATGAATAAGATGTGGATAGAGAGGTGTTTCCAAGGAAATAGGGGTGGATTGGAATTGATGGGTCATCAAAAGGACTATGAAAACAAATGGTGAAATTGGAACCCTAGGCAACAAAATAGGTCACTCAGGCTATGTGATAGACAAAATGAAGGATGACTATCAGATCGTGAAAGACTAGGGTCAAGTGTGAATTAAATTCCCCTTAACACTAGAGTTTTATATTAACCAATCATTTTTTAAAACTATTTTTTTATATTATATACAATTTATTTACAATAGTAAAAAAAATATTACAACAAAATAGAATATTATGAATAAAGAAGAAATGATTTTACAAAGACAAAATTATAATTTACAAAGAAAGAAACAGAAACATAAACCTATACAATTACAAGACACATTTATCACAAAAAGGTAAATCACAAAGAAAATACCATTTCAAAAGGCATAACATACTATGATATAATCATCCATATACACAACTTATTACAAGCATAAATAAGAGTCAATCATTTTTTTCAACATATTTGGATGTTTCTATATTTGGAAGACTCTCCTCAATCATCGAAAGACAATCCTTAAGTATTCTACTTTTCGCCTCTTTACATGATTGTGAAATTTACCCAATCTCCTAAATAGATTGTTAATTGGGAATGCCTAAGACATATGAAGAATATTAATATTGACGTAGAAAATGAAATGTTAGGAGAAGATTATAAATTTGACAAGGTTGACAATATAATAAGGAAAGACTTTGGTATTGGAAAAACTAAAAACCATCTACATTTGCACAATATTAAACTTAAGACAACAATAATATTATTAAGAATTGATTTTCAATATATTACCGTACGACTTTTATAAAGTCTCTTCATCATAACTTTCAAAACAACCAACCTAATGTAACTAATTATTATATAGTAAAACTAAACAACAGATCACTAAAGTGACTTTATTAGTGTAAACATTAATATTCCTAACATTTTGATCCACCGAGTAAGCTGGTATTTCAGTAAAGATGGAGGGGAAGGCGAGGTTTAATAATGGCCTCCAATGGAATTGATTTGGCCATTGAGAGTCCAAGCCCCTCGGTCATGTCAATTACAGTGCCTTCTGGAGCAAACCATTCGAAGCTCTGAAGCAGCCGCCCCAATGTATGGGTGACCACAATCAATGCCAAAGACATGCCCGGGCACATTCTTCTCCCTGAACCAAACGGAATCAATGCAAAGTCCTGTCCTTTCACATCAATCTCTTTGCCCGTGTTGAGAAAACGTTCAGGATCAAATTCCGTGGGGCGCTCCCACACGGCCGCGTCTCGTTGAATTGCCCACGCATTCACCAAGAGTTGAGTTCCTGCGGGAACACGATATCCCCATACAGTGCACGCCTCGCTAGATTCGTGAGGGAGCAAAAGGGGTCCCGCTGGAAAAAGCCTGAAAGTTTCTTTCACAATTGCCTGCAAATATTTCAGATTGTGGATATCCGATTCCTCCATTAATCGGTCCAGTCCGACATGCGTGTCTAGCTCTTGATGGGCTTTGGCCAAAATGTTCGGGTGCTGTATCAGAGCTGACAGCGCCCACTCGATAGTCACAGCTGATGTTTCACTACCTGCAGTTATCATGCTCTGCAAAACCAAAAGACCAATCTTGTAAGAGCTTAGTAACCTTGTGTATTGTGATCAACGCTTTCGGGTATCTTGTGGTCAAGGCAACGGCTGTTCATGTGGAGATAGGATTTCCACTTAAACTGTCAGTGCCATGACCACAACTCATCGCCTACGGGTTAAGGCATTTGACTGTTTATTTAGAGACTTTCAATAATCAGTGTATTATCTTGAGCATAAAATGACAGTCTCAACTTAAGACCAGAAGACACCAACTATTTAATACAAACTATGATAATAATATCTTTCTAAACATTGCAAACCATGTATGAGAAAGTGATACAAGAACATACTAAGGCGGTGCCTTTCACCACATCGTCGTTATTGTCGGACTGAATTTCATGGTTGTCTGTTGCAGAGATGAGAACATCTATCAAATCTCGAGCATGCACCCCTCTCTTCTCTCTGTGATCGTGGAGCAATTTCTTCATAATCACGTCTCTCTTCTTATGTAGATTCTTCATGGCAAGCACTAATCCATGTGGATCGATCCATTTGAGAAAAGGTAGGTAGTAGCCGATATCAAATGATCCAATTAGCGAGAATGATTCTTCTATCAACTCCTTGAAGTGCTGCGCTTCTTTGAAATCCTCCGAACAGAGATCTGGCGAGAATCTCTTACTAGCCACTACTCGCACTATGATATTAAATGAGAGATTTGAGAGCCGCGACTTCATGTTCACTGGATTGGTCTCTCGCTGCCAACTCGTGAAAAGCGAATGGACGAGAGCGGAAATTTCTTCCGTACGGACGTGCCTGAAAGATTCGATTCTGTCTGCAGTGAATATCTCGAGTCTGGAAAATTTTCTGATGGTTCGCCAGTAGGAGCCGTATGGAGCAAAGGTTAAACTTTTAAAATCATACCCAATATGCTTTCCTGCAGACATAAGTGGGCGCGAAGCAAAGGCTTTGTCATTTGTTGTAAAGCATTCTTTTGCGAGATCTGAAGAAGAGATAACCAAAACTGTCCGGAAGCCAATTTGGAGATGCATGATGGGCCCATAGCGCTCTGAAAGAGAGGATAGAAGTCTGTGAAAGGGCTGTTTGCTTCTACTTAAGAGAGGAAGATGCCCAATTATTGGCCACGATGGAGGCTGGGGTGGCCTTCCCTTTGCCGTGTTAGTAATTCTACGTCTGAGAGAGTTTGCAATTAGCCAAAGTAAAGCCAGTGCTACAGCAAGAACGATAAGGGAATTTGCTTGCAACGCCATAACTCACAGCCTACTCTGCCGCTAAGGCACGCTCTACCCTCTAATAAAGCGCTTGGCCTGTTTTAGTTACTGTTCGTCTCGCCGAAGTAGAATGGCACAGTTGCCGTTGAATCGATGACTTGATCTCTCTCCAATAAATATAGTTTTTTTCTTTCTTTTACGTTTTTATAGACTAGCTAAGAGATTTGGTGGAGATTCTCTGGACATTTTTTCCGTGTTATATTCGAGCTACGGCACTGTCCAATGCGGTTCAGTTTTTTCAACATTTTGGTACGACGCCATCCCAGTTTTTGAGTTTTTTTTTATTTATTTTACCATGCTGTAATTGAACTAGGACGAAAGTAGGACGACTCTATGGTTGAGTGGTTTTTCAACATTAGTGAGTTTTTTATACAAAATAAACAATTATGAAAAGTTTAATATGCAATAGGCAATTTATTTATTATTGAAGAGGTGACCTTTTGTAAGTATACAATGCATGAGAAAGATAAGAATACCTAATCCATGACTTCAACAAATATATATATATATATAGTAAGTACTTTTTGTTTCTTGTTTCAAATTAGATGTTTTAGGATGTTATGTTATTTTAATGTTTATTGTATACATAGAGTCTAAATTTTATAGTTGAAGTCATGAAATTGAATTATTAAACATGTAATTATAGTTTTATTGTTCATGTATATGGAATAGGTTAAGTAGATTATTGAAAAAATTACATTTTAATTATAAATTAACAAAGTTCTAGAAGATGTAGAGTTGAATATCCAATGTTGTGAAAAAATATCATTCTTGTAGACATTTAGGACTCTTCCTATAGACAATATTGAATGAATGATAGTAGAAACGTTTTTAGAGTTTTTTATAATGCTATCATGATGGAAATTGTAGAATAAAATTAAAGACAAACTTGAGAGATATCCTTTAGGCATATAATGACTTAAATCCTTCCTTATAGTTTGTAGAACTAGCCACAACCTATTGATTTCAACTACTTCTATTAAATAATTCCATTGTTAGAACATATTTTATATTGAGTAAAATAGTTAAATAGGATCTTTGGATAAAAAATAATAGCAAATTGTGTAATTTTGCAAGAGCATAATATAGGAATTATATGAGGTTGAAATGTATAACAATTATCATTTTGATTGAAGGACCCATACCCAATAATTGCACAAGAAAAAAATTTAAGCAATGGAAGAGGCTTAAATTTTTGTATCAACAAGTTTTTGTTGTATTTTTTTTTATCTTGGTACCTAAAAATCTATTTCAATTAATAAAATTATGTTTACATGTGTAATTATAATTGCAACAAGAGGTAGAATGAAATGATTTGAGTGTACAAATAAAAATCGAAATACAACCAGCTTATATCTAAAAGATAAAAACTATATAATAAATCTTGAATAATTAAAATAAACCAATTTAAAACCTCTAAAATAAATAAACTAAACTCTTCAAACAAAAATAAAATAAATAGTATAAATAAGATGAAATAAATATTATATATTTCTAAATTAAAATGATATAATTCATATGTAAATAAAATAAATTTGAAGTAAATAAAAAATAGTAAATAACTTGAATAAAATAAAAAAATTCTTCAATAATATTATAATAAACTATCATAATTCTTAAACAGTTTCTAAAGTAAAATAAATAACTTAAAAAAGAAATAAAATTAATTCAAAATTGACATATTAGGTTGGAAGTAGATTTCATTTGACATGTTTATCATAATAATATGTTTTGAAAGATTCAATAATATTTGAGCAATACTCTGAAATAAATTGATAGAAATAAATTTGAGAAGGGATAGAGGAACATAGAATCCTTTTCCAAATCTAATAGAAATAATATAATGCAAATTTTGGGAATTTAAAATTCACTTGAAGGAGGAGGCTGCTTCTTATAAAGCATATAAATAAAATGATTCACAACGGTATTCTAGTATATGTGGGAAGAAGACACTCTAAAGAAACAAATGCTTACTATTGTCACTCAATGAAACTAAAAGGCACAATTGGAGGCCATTAAATAGAATTATTATAGAGCATCAAAAGGAAACTTGATGTTGTTCTAACTGAAGTGGGATTTTACCAGATTCGTTATGTACCCTAGAATCAAGGATCCTATGAATTACCAAAACCAACACAAAGCCTGGTGCAGTTTACATAGGATAAAAACATATTTCCTTCATATTAGGTTGTCTTAGAAAGGCACTCCTGAGTGGGCATAAAATTTTGGTTGTTATCTTTGTCAATAATGTCTTATAGAGTGTCTTAAAATGCTTTACAATATGGTTAAAATGCTTGGCTCCCCTCATGGCTCATGCACTGTGTATTAAGTTGTTTCCAGTTTCCTAATGGGAGGAATTACACTACTAGGATGTAAAACTTTTGATTCAAAAGGTTATTTGGGGCCTATTTTGGGATTATAGGATTGAGAGAGATCACACAGAATCCTAGAGATGATGAAAGATACAATTTCTCTTTTCCACAAAATACATGTTTGCCACTAGAAATTAGTTTCCATGAATCTAAAAGTCATAACAATCATATACTCAACATTAGGATTAAGGTTAAGAAACCTTTCCTAAAATTCAACCACTTATCAAACACCTTGCAAGACTATAGGTAGTACCAACACTTATGCATTAATTATTAGTGATTGAGAGTCCCATCAATCATAGCACTACATAAAAGTTTATTTGGTCACTATATTTCTCAATCCATTTGTGTGCATAAATTTGTGTCAATGTGAATGATTAAAATAAGCAAAAACCCAACAAAAAATATATAAAAACCCTTAGATTAGACTAAGGAAAACCAAACAAGCATAAAATTCAACAACAAAACCCTATACTAGACTCCCTATTGCATTATATTTGCACAATTGATCAACTTGATATTCGTGCTCAAAAATTTGGCAACATAATATTGCATTTAGAAAGTGTATTTGAGTGATTGAAATGGATAAGTGTTGGGAGGTTTTATATATTGTGAGAAAATGGGTTTAGGATTGAGATGAAAAGATGAGATCAATGGTGGAGATGACTTGAGTTGTATCAAGCAAGGAGATGGTGCCAAGTGGCACAAGGAGGTGGGATGAGAGGATGGAGGGGTACTTGAGAAGACACATAAGAATTTGAAACTCCCATTTATGAAAAAGAAGAGGATTGGGGGTATGGGAAAGTACTTTGACCCATGTGACATGGTACCATGGCTATTTCACATGTATATAGTCCCATGCCTTTTTACAAATTAGTGGATGTGAGGGGTTTGAGGGGATTTTACAATGATTAGGTTGTGCCTATAAGTGATTAAGGGGTTAGGTAGTTTTATACAACTTAATGAAATGTGTACAAAATATGGATTTAAATAAATATTTTATTTATAAATTTTAGGAAATGGATCTGGGATTTAGGTATGTAAATAGATGGATTTATTTACCTAAGGTGAACTAGAGAAGGAATATGATTTAATGATTTATGCTAGAAATAAGTGTTGGTAAATAGTGATGAATAGTGAACTTACTAATTAATAATAAAATATTATTTAATTAATAAAGGGATGAAGAAAATATAATCAATTGAATAATTAGGGTTATATTCAATCAATTATAAATGAAATAGTTTGGTAATGATGATGTATCAATTTTAGGTGTTTACAACATCTACAACAATTTTTTTAGTATCAATTTTCTCTAACATTAATCTCACATAATCTAGTATGTCACATAAAAATGGTATTTGACATTAATATTTTGTATTCTCATATGAAAGGTTAGGTTTATTTCCACACATGTGATATTCTAAGTATCATATAAAACTATAATAGCTCCAAAATTGAGCCAAACATAGGCATAATTCCTTAACCTATATGGATTGATTACAACATTATTAACTATCATGTTATCTAATTTGATAGTAGACAAAGCTACCATAGCATATTTCTAATTATTTCAATTGATCATACCACCAAACATAATTAGATAATATCTATTGGTAGATCTTACTCTCTCAACATATCCATCCCAAATTAAGTCCACATTTCCATCAATAGTCACTATGTTTTATTTCATCATATAATTAACATGATAAAAAATGAAATATATAGATGCACCCAAAAAATATCTAAAGGTATTATTCATTATATCTCAATTTACTTATTTAGGATTAGCCATGAAATAACTTAGAAATACCACTATTTGGGTGATGTACTTTCTGTTGTAGACTATAAAATATATTAAGCTCCCAAAATTACTAAATTAAGGTAATTTATCCATATAATTCATCTCAATAGAGAAAGTTGGAAACTACTCAATAGGTAACTTAC
>VDFB02200178.1:73741-133627 GCA_007258455.2 Sequoia sempervirens
TAACTTGAAAAAAAAATCATTAATAATTTTAAATTAGAATATAATAATTCTTATGTAAATTTATTGATAGTGCTAGATGGAATGGGAACTAGAAGTGTTTGAAAATTCCAGGGAATAAAGATTCAGTTATTGTAGATGTCTTTTTTTCCATTTTGCTTAAAAAACAAACATTAGCATTGTCATTTAAAACAAAGAAAAATAAAAACATCTCTATGAAATAATGAATCATGTAAAGTGAAAAAAAGGAAGATAAATAAAACAAACAATAACATGAACCAAACCCTATTTCATAGTGGATTGGTGCTTATGTAGAAAGAAGCCCTTTTCCCAATCCTTGATAAGCTCCAGATATGTTGATGATCAAGATGATGAGTTGTGGAAGATTAATACAATAGTGAAGGCCTGTATTTATAGCCAAGAAGGATAAAAGAATGCCAAACATGGAGGATGTGGGACTAAATATCCACCAATAGGAAGGAGTCACTTGTCAACTTGTGATAGGTTGAGGAATGAGTACATTTTGGTCAATGTGCCAAAGAGGGGGAGATTTGAAATTTGAATTTGAGAGTTAAATGCTAAGTTTGACCTTTGCAAGAGACATGTAAGAGACATCTAAGAACTCTTAAATGTTTTGTTGGATGTACATGTCAACTTGGGGGGAGATTCAAATTTGGAAGAATATTCTCTTTTTATGCAGAGTTGAAAGAAAATGATGAATTTTAATAAATCAATAAATTGATTTATTTGTGCAAGTGGGAAAAGTTAGAGGATGTGATGGGTGATTAGATTATATTAATCATGATTAGATTAATTTAGTGGGGGATTTGGTTATTTGACCCATTTGACTTATATTTAGGGACTTAACTAAATCAAAGGGGCATGAAAGGTGATTTCAGACTTGATTAAATAAATATTTGATTTATTTAATCAGAGAGGATGTTGTTCGGATTAAATTAAATAAAGTTAATTTAATCAATTTAAATGGATGACCTTAGGAGATTAATCAATTAAACTTGGTTTATTTAATCGACGATCGAATATGATTATGCATGATGTCAATTTTGTGTGTTTACATTTTTCCCCTCTTTGAAGCAATGTACTTGCTACATTGGTTCAAAGAATAAACTTGCCATGATTAAAATTCAAAAAATTTCTGAATTTTTTTTGGGATGTCCCAGCGGAAAGAAGTACACTAGTACATTTCCCCCTCGAGATATCAAACGAAAAGACTCAATTTGAAGGTTGATCTTGCAATAAAGAGGTTGAAGATGGACGTATGGATGGTCATGATGATGATGCAAATGAGATGGTTTTAAGATGCTTAGAATAGCCAATCTATATTATCCTAAACAACTTAAATGATAATGCAATGCATGTGAGATGGATGATGCAATGATGCCTATATGATTATGCAATGGATTTTTTATGTAAATGTATGATTTTATGAGATGCTTAGACTAGCAGATCTATATTATGATGATGAACATGCATGTGAGATGATGTGTAGAATGTTGATGGTTTTTGGATGCAGGATGGATGCACTGGCGATGATGATGTTAGCACGGAGAGAAGAAAGAAGAAATGAGATGATGACAAGAGGATCCAACAAGTCCATGATTTGATGTGATTTTATTAGAGATGATGAGAGATGATAGATGATGTTGATTTGCTTATCAAGGATTAGGATTTTAAAAGGGATACTTACCTTATGTTTGATTACACATGTAGATACAATGTATCAAGGTATAAAGAACTAGGATGGTGTTGTACCTAGTACGATGGAATTTGACTCGACAAACAGATAGGAGTATTCTTGTTCACACTTGACATACGAAAACCTTGCTAGGACATACCTAACAAAGCAAGTATTCACCAAGTTATATTACAAGAACATCCAACAAGCACAACAAAAAAAGGATAGTGATCGTTGCCCCATTCCTTTCTCTCTAAATCGTTTTGAGTAGACATCATCGAGAGGTCATTGGAATGAGCACAATAAGATAAAATCAAGTACACAAACAAGTCAATGTTCTTCATATCTCTAGCCAAAGGGATTTGTTTTGATAGGATAAGAATCCAAAGTGATATCCAAAATGATGTCCATTTTTAGAATGATATATCCTAGGACATGCATTGCATAGGATGATGATGGGTTGATAAGTTGATTGATAGGTTGTTGATATAAGGTTGACTGACATGTTTGAAAGTGATCAAGAGTTTGATTTTGCATTTAATGGTTTGTTGCTTCAATTTTGATTTTGTGTTTGAAGTTTGCTTATGCTGATTGTTGTGATTGTTTTGTTTATGTTGCCAAAGGATGAAGGTGATGATCAGTTTATTATGGATTATTGATTATTTTGAGTGAAAGGAGATGAGATGGATGGATTTTTTCAAATATTTGGATGTTTTTGATGTTTTTGGAATGTTTTGAGGCTATTTTGACATTTTCAATATTTTACAAATGTTTTGATTTTTTGATTTTTGAATGTTTTGGGGTTTTTCTGAGATTTTATGAATGTTTTTGGATTTTTTGTTTTTTTGAATGTTTTTGGATTTTGTATTTTTTGTATTTTTGTGTTTTTTTTAATGTTTTTTGGATTTTGATGTACAATTTTAACAATTTGGATATGGATATGTGTGATGATATTAGTGCTCTATTTCAGATTTTGTTGAAAAACAAACTAAGGTTGATTGATCGGATCGATGGATTGATGATGATAACATTGTTGAGGATACGAAACAATGCAAGGATAGTGTTAAGCAACACAAGGATTGAGATGTTGATGGGATTGATGATGGTAACAATGCAAGGATTTGATTGATTAGGATTGATGATGATAACATTGTTGAGGATGCACAACAATACAAAGATAGTGTTAAGAGACACAATGATTGGGAAGGATATCCCGAGAGGATTATTTTTTGATTGGATTTGATTGATCATGATTGATGAAGCTTGATTTGAAACAAAAGTTGTTCAAATGATTTGATGTGATGTTTGAAGTGCAACTTAGATGCAACTGATAGTGATTATTTGGATTGATGTTCAATGAAGGATGAGGATTGATAAGGAACATTTTCTTGTCAAAATATGGCATGGGCTAGTGATTTGGATTTTGGATTACAACTGCTTTGACCTATTTGGTTTCACGTTTTCCAATGTTCGGATTGCCACATAAGTTGGAGGATATAGATCAAGATTTATTCTTGAAGCGAGATCTAAATATCTGCCCCAAGTGTCTAGCAATGTATGAAATTCCATGGATGGATGCTTGGATAGGTGTATGGATGGATGGATATGGAAATCATGCAAAGGATGCCAAGGATTATTTTACAATAAGATGAGGTTTTTGAACAAAGGATGCTCATTTGGATAATGTTGCATAGCTCAGATACTGCTGGGTGGGATAAGATCAATGAAAATGACCCATGCCAAGATTTTTATTGTAAGCAAGTGTAAAGTGTGCATCAAACTTTCATCAAGATCTAGATAATTTGGACTATGGATGCACAGATAGATGAAAATAGATTGGATAAATGGTTCATGGATGGATGGATTTATTGTGGCTGAGGTGGATGGAATGTTGGCTTTATTATAGATGGGATGAGATGCCTTCACCTGAATTGGCACACACAGATGATTGATTCTACACATGACACCTGTTTGCCAGGTTTTCATCATGGTCTTTCCCAAAGTGCCACTGTAGTGGTTTTCACTAGAGGATGGTTTTTATCTTTACTATTTTCATGATTTTTTGATTTTCTTAGATTTTCACATTTTTTGAGTTTTTTGGATTTTTTTGAAAGATTTTAAGCTCATGCTAAACCACTTGGTGGTGTTGATGTAGATTCTTTTGTCATGATGTTCCATTGATATCCTTCCTAAAGAAGTTGTTTTTCCAAGATACATGCACTTGAATGCAAGTTTTGAGATTTCTGATCCGCTTTGTTGATACTAGAGTTGACTCTATATTTGTGTGTACATCGCGATAGAGTGCATTCTAAATACTTATGATGAAGGGTCATTGCTAATACATGGTCAATGTAAGAACTCGATATCATGCGTGGAGGCATGGATGGAGTGTGTTTAGGAATAAAATATGGATTGGTTGACAAGTTGTAATCTTTGACTCTCCAAATTTGGGAAGATGAGCAATGATGGGTGGATATGAAAGTGTGTGTGGAATTAGGACCAATTGTTTGATACACTTTGTACGTTTCTTGAAAAGCTTGATTTTGCTTGTATGGACATCTTTGATGGATACTCTTTTCTTCTTTATTTTTCCCCATAGTTTCTTTGACTGGTGGAGTTTGATAGGGATAATCTTTCTTTGTATTCTTTGGTATCCATTTATATTTGATTTGTCTAATATGTTTCTTAGCTTCTTCTATTTTGATAATGTTCTTTGTGCTTTGATTCAAATCTTTCTTTTGACGTTGGTCCCAATTCATGAATGGGATGATGGGTGGATGGAGATTCATGACGTGGCTAGTTGTAGTATTGGCATTAGTTTCATCATAAGGATTCTTTGTGCTCCTTATGTTGACATTTTCTTGAGACATAGTTTCCCCTAGTATGGCGGTAGTAGCACCTTTTTTCCTTGATTCTTCTTGTTTTGAGATGTCTTGTCCAGTAAGAATTCTTTGATAAATGACCACTGTAGATGGCATTGTTCCAATTTGTTGCTCTGCTAACTCCATAATGTCATGTTCTGTATAGCCTGTTTCTTTGAGTGGATAATGTTGGATATCTTTATACATGATTTCCTTAGTCTAAATTTGGGATATATCTGATCCTAATGTTGACAACTCAATTTGACCATAGGAATCAATAATCTGATCTTTTTGTGTCATAATGTTAGGAGTAAAGGAATCCTGTTCAGAATGAGGATCATCTACGTGTAGAAAGCATCTCATAGGTAGATGGAGGAGTATGCGTTATGTGGATATGATCATCTTTTATAGATAGGAGAGTACCAATTAGATTGTTGTAGTATCTTTGAGATACAAATTCTTGATCTTGATTAATTTTGGGATTGAGTTTGACATGCTTGGGATCAAGTTCTTGACATGGGTCAGTTTCAAAGAATGAATTGCTTACAAAGGGTTCTTGGATGTCATCATTAGTCATGGTAAGTGGTTTGATATCCTCTTGATCTTTGAGTGGACTTAGATCAAGTGTCAATTTTTTGACATCTATAATCATGAGGTCAAAGGGGGTCAAGATGTCTTGAAAAGGACCACTACTAGAATTTGGTGAAAGATGTTGATCATGCTTTGGAATGAATTCTTGAGATATGTCCTCTAACTCATAAGGTGATGTAGAGACATTTTGAACATGATCATAGGTCAATTGATCGTCCATTATTTCAGTAGGATCAAACAATCCTAACAATCCTTGAAATAGATCACTAAAAGGTGGCTCTTGATGTATGGTGAGTTGATCATTAGATGGGGTAGAAACATCTTCAATGTTCTCATTAATGGAGGGATCTTGAACATTGTTTTCAACAATTGTGGTGGAGAGATTGCCAATGTCTTCAACCATAGGGTCAAGTGATGTTGACATTTCTTGGATTGGATAATTGTTGGTTGGTGGATTTTGATCATGATTGTAAAGTGACTCTTGACATATGTTAATTTGATCATTGGATGAAGTAGACACATCTTCAAGGCGCTCAGTGGTGGATTGATCTTGATCCTTGTCAATCAGGTCTTGGATGAGTTTTTTGAGTCGAACACAATATGATGTTCTATTTCCCTTTATTCTATGATAATCACAAAGGTGCTTCTCATTATACCTTGGTGATTTTATGTCTGGTTCTTGATAGTTCGCATAAACAGGGATTTTGATGAGATTTTCTTGTACCAACTATTGCAGGACTGATTTGAATGGTCTCCCAAGTGGTGTGTATTTTCGCTTGTTACCTTGTGAGATTTGTGTCTTAAATTGACCTAGTTGTGATTGATTTTGGAGATGTGGTGATTGAACTTTGAAATGTGGTGATTGATCTTCGAGATGGGGTAATTGAGTTTGTTGTTGATGTTGTTGATCTTGATAACCAGCCTCTTGAGATTGGAGATATTATTTTTGATGTGGTTTTGGACACAACTCAACGCATTGATGGAATGGTTCAACCAAAGGAAGAGTGTATTGATTTTGGAGTGAATATATCTCTCGGATCAATAATTCAATTAGATTGGCACATGAAGCAAGTTGTTCTAGCAAAATTTGATCTTGATTTTGAATTTGACTCCCTTGATTTGGATTTTTTTCAAGTAGATTTGGGATGTACACTTTGGTGTTTGCATGGGATCATGGAAAAATTGATTTTGGACAGTGTTCTGACTTGGGATGATGTTCAAATTTGGCATTATGGGTTGAAAATGAACATTGTTGATGTTGGGAATCATATTGCCTTCATTTAGGTAACTTTGATTTTGCATGGTGTTACCTCAACTTTGATCAATACATGGAGTTGTTATCATCATGTTTGTACTTTGAACAACATTTGTATATTTTTCGAGCATATCTATCCCAAAGTTTGTCAAGTGTTGATTTGAAATGTTCATGTTTGGTAAACTTGTACTGGGCATGTATGGATTTGGTGGAATGATGTTGTTCACTTGAAGATTCATGCATTGATTGTTTGGTTGATAGACTTGTAAGTTTGGACTTGGATTTAAATCTATCATTGGGAAAGGTGTTCCAAACTTTTGAATGGGCATACTCACATTTGTTGTACCATCGAGGTTTGTAGGAGATAATGATCCCATGTACGGATTGTATAGATGTGAGTGTTGATAAACAATCGGCATCGTAAGGCTTTGAAAGTCCAGTTGACTTGGATTACTCATGATGAATGGATCGAGTTTATATTCCATGTCCATCTTGTGTTGAGGTCTAGTTCAGACCATAAAATAAGGATCAATTTTCAAGAATGTAGAATGTGAACCTTTAATTCTTTGGATTGATCTAAACTCTAGCTAAAAAAAGGAAAGTCTAATATTTTAAGGATCAAAAGGATGGTGATGAGATATGAAAGATGGATGATTGGTGAATGATTGGAACTCTTAGGAAACTTTGAAGAGGATACTAAACTTTAGGACTTGGATTTATGTTTTGATTTTATTTTGGATTGGTTTGATTTGATTTGGATAGTGAACTCTTAAACTCTAAGACGTTGGATGTTGTCCTAGAGTAAATTTCTCCACAAGATGCTAATTTGACTAAATGTGTAAAGAAGGATTCATCTAGACACATCTAACCAAATAAGATTATAATTTTGATTTCATCTGATTTTGGATTTTGGATAGTGAACTCATAAACGACAAGATGTTGGATGTTTGTCAAGGGATAGATTTTTTCACAAGGATCGATAATTTGACTAAATATGTGGAGAAGGATTCATCTACACACATCTAATCAAACAAAATGATTTTGATTTGGTTCAAATGATTTGCCCAAAGTTTAGCATGAGGGATTTTTTCAAGATTTCTAAGAATTGTTTGCGAGGTGATTTTGATTTTGATGTTTAGGAGATGGATGAATGTTTTGATTTTGATCCTAAGAGACTTAGAGAGACTTTGTTTACTAGACCAAGATATTGAAGAACATGCTTTTCTCTAAGAATAGTTCAAACCAAAAGACCAATGTTTGCTTGAAAGATGATAAAATGATAAAAAAGAACATGTGTGGGGTTCAATTTGAGTTAATCTTGGTTAATAACTTGCTTTTATCACAAACACACTTCTTGCTTAGTTTTCAAACTAAATGTCTATGTCTCAATTCCTTTTCATACCACAAGGTCCATTATGTGAAAATCAAGGTTTCCAGAGCATAGTTTCCTATTCTTGACTTTGGAATGAACAAATCAAGATGTAGGTCTTAGTGTTTAGAAGCCTTCTAGGGATAAGAACCCCTAGGGACAAACAGTAACACGTGGAATTTTCAAAGGTATTTGTTCCTCCCAAAGGGTTTGAAATTCTTATGATTTGTTGGATGTTGGTTTCGATGTTTTGGATCCAAGCACTATGTTCTCAAACTAACTCACAAGCAATATAACATCCTATCTCAATTGGTACGTTTTTCTTGGTGGGATTGCCTCATGCCCTTCGTATTAGAAGAGATGATTTTACATGCAACCAAGGAAAAAATATAAAGGTATGCTAAGAATGAAGTCTTAACCTCCATATTTTAATCGAGATTAGACATGGCAAGTAACTTCTTAGAATCTAAGTTCCAATGCACTACTTTGATAAACTCGTTGGATCGACTAGTTGGCTACTACAAACAAGGTTCTTAATGATGGGACATCTGGTACATGGCACCTTGTGATCATCCAATAAGCCACTAAAGGCTTAAATCAATCTTACTAGGGGCGCTTATACTTTTTACGATAGTAGCCCATTCTAAAAGAAACTGTACGGCTAATGCCTACACACCATGAGGAACTGACAGTTTAGTCTCATCCATTTATATACCAGCCCGAGTGAAAAACCAGTTGGATTCACCTTCAAGTTCTCCTTTCGGATGTGTCTCTTAGGCAAGCCCCTCTAAAGGTAAACAACAACAAGCAAGAACATCCGTAGTTTGATCGACCTTCATTTAGAAACAAAGGGAGAACACATGCGATATACCTAACTCAAACTCACAAGATTTTTCAATTTTAATTCCCAAAATGAAGTGTGGAGGAAATATTTTATGCAACTTAATGTTATAAAAAATATTTGTGATTCTCAAGATTTCCGTGAAGCGCAAGAGAAGTGCATACGCCTTTTTAGATGAGATTATTTTGCAAGAAAGATTACAGAGCATAAAAGACACATGTTCATTTTAAATCCCAAAGCAATGATGAGTTCATTTTAAAGCACCAAGCTAAATGTGAAGTTGTTTGTTGAATTTTAGTCCAAATCAAAATTCTAGTGAGTTTCTAAGGTCAATTTTAATCAATTTGAAAAAAACAAATCAATGATTAATTTTGAAGCTCAAATTGATCTAGTCGGTCTAAATAGAAAACAAAAGCAGTGAACGGATGCTCTAGATTATTACAATAAGCATTTAAAAATGCCTTTTACAAGTTCAAATTCAATGACCAATTTTCCAACTCAAATATACTTGCTTTTTCTTCAATGTACCAAAGAAATCCTCTTGCAAGATAAAAAGACAAAAATGTGAGAATTAATTGCTAAGAGATGATTCAACAAATAAATATTGAAAGAAAATCATTTTGAACAGATGCGCAGTCAACGAAATTTAAAGATGAGACCATTGTTTCTTGATGCAAACCAGTCAAGTGAATGCCAAAATTTTGTTGTAGATTGTGAAATTCTCGGTCTACACTTATTAGAAGTAGGAGAGTTAATTACTTTTATCTTGTAATCAAAATATAAAATACTTCCACCGTAATGATAAAATTCTGAATTTTTTTTTTTCAAGTAGCTTAAGAATGGTTTTTGTTTTACTATCAGCTTAATAATGTGTAAACAAATGTATTCCATACCTGAGTATATCTCACCAAGTCTAAAAATTAATAGTAGCAACTTACACAATGATATACCCTCTGTTTGATGACAATGACCAACCTGCAGCTTTACATTAAGAGTATGATTTGACAATAACTAGCTTGTAGCAACTTGGAGCCGATGAGATAAATTTTAATAAATCCAACATTATTGTTTTGCCTTAAAGAGGTGTGATTTCAAATTGTGCTTCATACAGCTAAATTCTCACACATGTTAACATTAGTACACAATAGGTATGCAACATATCAAGATGTACCAGCAATTAATGGTAGTGTACCATCGACTAATATCTTTCAAAGACTTTTAAGTAGGTGTAAAGCCAAAATTTATAACCATGAATTCCTAGACCGAGTAACATCAACCGTTTGACAAGAATCCTCAAATAAATGCATTACCACAAACTATAATAGCATAAATAATGACTAATAATGACTGATCGTCAAACTGTAGTAGTCAAGGATCTTAAATTGTTTGATAGGACACCTCAACAAGATGTGAAGCTAGTTGACTTGACGCTTATAACAAAGGCACATTCAATGTATGAAATAAATATTAAGCATTTTGCAGTTGGAGATCTCTCATGGGGAAGCCGCTGCTAGTGCCAATCTTAATCCGAAGGTACACACAATACCAAGATTGTTTGGAGTTGGCGAGAGAGCCTCAACATAACAATAAAGTGTCTTGGATGGGCCCTACATTCCTCTGTTGCATGAATTGTGTTGTTGTATAGTGAAAACCAAGCTCTGAATCTTTTTTTTTTGCACTAAGTTATGCCTGTCACTTCTCCACTTTGGTGAGCAACTGATTCAAGACTCAAAAGAACAATCAAGCACCAAGAGATTGAGCTTATTTACACTAAAGGAGGTCACTATAATTAGTGCATACTAAATTTATATTATTTAACAATGACATATTTGAAAAAATTGCATTGAAATATGGGGATTCAAATTTTGAATTTCACACAAAAGAGCATCTAAAGTAAATATATGTGAGGCTGTAATAATTGTGTCAATCCACAATACATGTGGAAGCTTTCCATCAATTGAGGCTATTGAATCTCGAGCTTAAGAGGGAAATGCCTTGTAGGATAAATTTGACAATTTGTAGATGCTCATTCAATACTACCAGCACTGATATACTCTTTAATGCTACAAGCGAACTAAATAGATGTTATGATGGTACAATCTATATAGAATTTGGAAATTATTTCAAATTCTGATAGCGCAGTTCACCAGACAGACAAATCTTAAAAAATAAAATGAAATGGCAAAGAGAAATCGATCACCATCCAAGAAAAGTAACACTAAACTCAAGAAAGATATTGCTATCTAATGCAATAGAAATTTAAATGCCAAACTTTGATGCACCAAGGGTAGATATCAAATTTCTTTTGTAAGTATACAATAGATTTTTAATGCATGCACTTGCCTTTGTGCATTTGTGAGTGGTTGTGAATGAATTCTACCTTGTAATCATCCCCAGAGTTGAAAGAAAAGGGAAATGTAGTTGGAGTGGGATGTCTTACTTACCACATAATTAGGCTATTTATGCCTGCTTTTTGGTAGCACACACAATATACAAAAGGAATTTTGTATAAAACTTGTGGAAGTAGATTCAAATAGACAAGAACTGGTACATTTACCAGGCTAACCACCAACAAATTTACTCTCTAATCTTATCGCTTTGACCAACATCCTCCTCTGCAAGCTGATTCGATTAGCGACTTCTCTACATGTGCCAAAATGGAAGCATATAGAGGGCACACAAACTGTTTATAGAATGCATTTTCCTACATCCTCATTTCCTGCACCACTAATGAAGGCTCCATTTGCTACAGGAAATAAAGCGAACAAAGTCTTGGATTGATCTATGTTTCAATATAACAATGCATAATTAATATAAGAGCATTCAATAAAAATCATAAATTATATCATGGGGAGATTCTTCTTGAAGATTTGACTTGGCACACAATTTGCTCTCAATCGACGTTGGATTCATTCAAAAGGTGACCGGCTGGT
This sequence comes from Sequoia sempervirens, assembly GCA_007258455.2. Lineage (NCBI taxonomy): Eukaryota > Viridiplantae > Streptophyta > Pinopsida > Cupressales > Cupressaceae > Sequoia > Sequoia sempervirens. Next base: position 85,285 of record VDFB02200178.1, read on the forward strand.
GAAAATCCTTATCTCCAAGATTTGTGTCCCATGAACACTGTACATGACACTTGACAGAAGTGCCAACAAAAAAAGATCTGATGACAACATTCAAGAACCAAAAGATGGTATGACATGGTCGTAGCAGATAAAGGATTTATAAATCCCTAAACACTCTACAAAATGGTTGTTATGAAGATTTAGGGATATCGAAACCTAGACATTTGGCTTGATCAGGCACAAATAACAATGGATAAATCTATAAAAAGTGTATCTTCATGAAGAAAGTGCTTTCATGAACTAAGGCCAATAATAGTGAATGTAGATTATAACGATAGCATTTAAATCTCGAGTGGTTGCATCTACTAGTATTTACTAAATGATGTGGACATGGTCTGCAAATAATTAATGTTTGATAGCATAGATTTGCAGAGGTACATAGATAGTGAAAGTCAATAAAAGATGGACATGATTGGGATGCTATTCAATTTATTGTGAAACCAATTATTCATTGAGCATAAAAAAAGACATTACAATAGAAAGAGAGACTCTAATGCAACAATCGATTTAAATAGCACAAAGCACAATGAACGCACATTTGAATGAATACATTAACTATCCAAGCATAGATTGTGTATCTTCTAGCTGCTAGAAAGAAATATTTGATAGGGCGCACAATGCTTAAAGCTTATTCAAACAGAGACAAAAACTCTACATCCCTATTTGAAGCATTAATTGATCTTATGTAAACAAACATGAAGAAAATGCATGAATGAAAACAAAGACTCTATATTTCTATCTAATGCATGAAATAAATGATTTTCCCTCCTTCTAGTGCCATATTGTAGATGCCTTTTTCTGCATTTTGCTTAAAAAACAAACATTAGCATTGTCATTTAAAACAAATAAAAATAAAAATATCTCTATGAAATAATGAATCATGTAAAGTGAAAACAAGGAAGATCAATAAAACACACAATAACATAAACCAAACCCTATTTCATAGTGGATTGGTGCTTCTGTGGAAAGAAGCCCTTTCCCAATCCTTAATAAGCTCTAGATATGTTGATGATCAAGATGATGAGTTGTGGAGGATTAATACAATAGAGGAGGCCTGTATTTATAGCCAAGAAGGATAAAAGAATGCCAAACATGGAGGATGTGGGACTAAAGATCCACCAATAGGAAGGAGCCACTTGTCAACTTGTGATAGGTTGAGGAATGAGCACATTTTGGTCAATGTGCCAAAGAGGGGGAGATTTGAAATTTGAATTTGAGAGTTAAATGCTAAGTTTGACCTTTGCAAGAGATATGTAAGAGACATGTAAGACCTATTAAATGCTTTGTTGGATGTACATGTCAACTTGGGGAGAGATTCAAATTTGGAAGAATATTCTCTTTTTATGCCAAGTTGAAAGAAAATGATGAATTTTAATAAATCAATAAATTGATTTATTTGTGCAAGTGGGAAAAGTTAGAGGATGTGATGGGTGATTAGATTAGATTAATTAGGATTAGATTAATTTAGTGGGGGATTAGGTTATTTGACCCATTTGACTTAGATTTAGGGATTTAACTAAATCAAAGGGGGATGAAAGGTGATTTCAGACTTGATTAAATAAATATTTGATTTATTTAATTAAAGAGGATGTTGTTAGGCTTAAATTAAATAAAGTTAATTTATTCAATTTAAATGGATGACCTTAGGAGATTAATCAATTAAACTTGGTTTATTTAATTGACGAGCGAATATGATTATGCATGATGTCAATTTTGTGTGTCTACAGTTACTCATCTCCAATTTAGTGATGATACATTATTATATGGGGAGGCCACACTCAAAGAGGCAAGTGAAATCAAAATAATTCTAGATGAGTTTTTTTTTCTTCTAGTCAACATATAAGTAAGGAAAAATCCAAAATTTATTTTTCTCATACTAAAAAATTGCACGAAAAGAAAATGACAAAACTCATGGGTTACTCAATAGATACGATTTTGTCCAAATATCTTCTAGTGCCAATATTTGAGGGAATTATGATTTCCAATCTATGGGATCAAATAATTGGGAAAAGTAAAGAAAAGTCAATGGCATGGAGAGGAAGGTGGTTAACTCTAGCTAGTCAAATAATGATAGTCAAAGTTGTATTGGCTACTATGTTTATCTATAATATGTCATATATGTAGTTAATAGTGAAAGACTCTTCTTGTTTGGAGAGTACACTCTTGAAAATTTTATGGGATAGATCTGATAAGTGGAAGCATACGCCCTCATTCATTTAGACAATGTGTGCAAGGAATATAATGATCTAGTATTAAGAATCTTAAATTCTAAAATGTGGCTTTAGGTACAAAATTGATATGGAAAATGTATCAATTGCCTAGAATACTATGGTGTAAAATAATGTAAAATAAATATTTGGACTCTAATTATTTGAGTAGGATTCTTACCATAGAAAATGCACTTGAGGGATCTCATGTATGGAAATTTATGATGGATAACCAATACATAATCATTGAACCCCTATCATGGTTAATCAACAATGGAAGCTTTGCTTATTTTTGGATTGATTCATGGGGGAACATAGATCGTTATTAGAGTAGAAGGATGTCCAAGGTTGCATGAATACTCTTACGATCATAGTTGAAAATTATGTAAAGGATTGTGTTCAAATTGACTTTTAGGGTGGCTATAAATGGATAAATTTTAACTCACTACCCATAGATGAAAATGCAAAGCAGAGCCAAAATGAAGTTGTTAGGGCTCAAATCATCTATCTAAACGAGAAGAATATAATCATCTAGTGTGGGGCCAAGTCTGGAAGGTATACAGTGAAGTTGGTCTACCAAATACATGGTTGTGTGTCAAGGAATATTTGGCTAAGTAATTTATGTTGGGGAAAATTGATATTACCAAATTTTGGTGCCTTTGACTAGAAGACACTTCATTTCCAAATATTGACTAGAGATAGATTGAAATTGACTAGGATTGCTAGTCAAAATTGGTGTATCATATGCAAGGCTAGTGGGGAATCGACTGACCACGTTCTCCTAAATTTCCCATTCGATGTAGCATGTTGTGATTGGTTGACAAATAAATTGGGATCACTCAGCCCAAGACAAAATAATTTAATTGACTTCTTTTTCAGTTGGACCAATTTTCATAAAGGGTCCTTTTGGGGTTACATTTGGATTGCTTTCCCTACCATCATAGTATGAAATATATGGAAGGAAAAAAAAAGAGAATATTCAATGAAAAGACTAAAAGTGTGGATGAAGTAATAGGGATTATTGAAAAAAATATAGTGGAATGGATGAATACACATGTTTAGGAACAAATAAAATATAAATTTACACTTTGGGATGAAAAGCTAATGAAAATTTCCACCTAAAAAACACTAAAATTCCTCCCATCCTTTCACTTTGCCCTTGATTTGAAATCAAAATGAAAGGGTGCTTGGTGGACATTTCCACCAAGTGGTATCCTAAAATTAAACAATAATGGTGCATCCCAAGGAAATCCAAGTAAATCAAGAGTGGGGTGCATAATTCAAATGAATTTAGAAATTTGATTTGGGAAAAGTCTATAAAATCCTAGAAGACATAAATTATGTAGTTGAAATTGAGGCCATTTGATAGGATTACAAACTTGTATAGAGAAGGGATTGACAAAAGTTGAGATTGAATGTGATTCAATGATGTATAAATGCAACAAGGAAAGGTGAGATTGAAAGTTAGGCTTTACAACCAAAGGTAATAAAAATCAATGTAATGTAGAGTGAATTTGACGAATTCTCTATTGAACATATTTATATAGAATCTAATTGTGTAGTAGAATTTCTTTCTAATTGGGGCGTGGTCTAAATAAAGGAAAATATCCCAGTGGAAAGTACTAACTGATGGGAGCAACTTGAGACAATTCTAAAAATTGACATTAAAAGTCCAATGAGGTTTGAAATGCCCAGGTAGTTGGGGATTCTAAGGTGACTAAATTATCATGGGGTCCTGATGTAGAACTCTAAATTTGTGCTTCTCCTATGTTCCTAAGAAAGTAGTGATGGAGATTGCTTGTCGATATCTTTAGGAGAATGAAAGGATCAAATTAAGTGGTTGTTTCAAATCATGGATGATATGGGAATCATCAAAATCATGGGGGTAATCAGTTGTAAGCCCTGGTCAAACAATCCCATTCATGATAGAAAGGTATATGAAATATTCTTTGGCAATCTACTAGAGGCTATGGGTGAAAAGCATTTGGATTTGGCCTTGGTTCCTACTATACTAAAATTGGACATTCATGCATTGGTGTTGAAAGACATTGAAAGGATGAAGATGATTTCAAAGGGGAAGCGTATTGTGGGAATTTTTTATGCTGGTATGGAAAAACATAGGTTTGCTACTATGGAGGCTCTCAATTTTTTTTGGTGAGGGTATTGCTAGGGGATATATGGGTACCTTTCACTTCTATCTTAGAATTATGGATATCTTCTTAAATTAGAGCAATCTGTAAGGGAAAATGAGTTAGCCAATGGTATCATTAGCATTAAAGATTGGAAAGCATAAAATATGCTAAAAAAGATATTGTAATTCTCTAGATTTAAGTATAAAATAATGGGAGTTGTCCCATTTAATAGTGCTTGCTAATAAAAAAATTAAATAAATACCATGTTAATGGCACAGGGATTAGGTGCATGGGTAGATTAGGTGGATTTGGAATGGTTGATTAGGAGCCAAGGAGAGCTACAAATCAAGAGCCACAAACAAAGAAAATGCAAGATAGGAAGGGAGTACATGTGGAATGACAAAACAAAGATTATGGTTTTGAAGGGAACACAACTCAAATGGGTGGTAGGATCTAACCTAGAAGATATACAAATACCTATAGTGAGAATGGGTGAAGAAGGTGGGACAATTCAAAATATTTTTCTCAATAATAGAGTTGCTTATACAGATTATGGTGGAGGAGGTATGGTGGGGATGAAAAATAAGGATAGTTGTGATTGGAGGAAATAGAATTCAGTGTCGTGGGCGTAGTGGAATCAAGAAAGTAGGATGACATGGTAAAGATATCAAAGTTTTGGATATGAAAGAAAGGGACAATATGGTAATGTGACAAATGAGTGAATGAATAAGATGTGGATAGAGAGGTGTTTCCAAGGAAATAGGGGTGGATTGGAATTGATGGGTCATCAAAAGGACTATGAAAACAAATGGTGAAATTGGAACCCTAGGCAACAAAATAGGTCACTCAGGCTATGTGATAGACAAAATGAAGGATGACTATCAGATCGTGAAAGACTAGGGTCAAGTGTGAATTAAATTCCCCTTAACACTAGAGTTTTATATTAACCAATCATTTTTTAAAACTATTTTTTTATATTATATACAATTTATTTACAATAGTAAAAAAAATATTACAACAAAATAGAATATTATGAATAAAGAAGAAATGATTTTACAAAGACAAAATTATAATTTACAAAGAAAGAAACAGAAACATAAACCTATACAATTACAAGACACATTTATCACAAAAAGGTAAATCACAAAGAAAATACCATTTCAAAAGGCATAACATACTATGATATAATCATCCATATACACAACTTATTACAAGCATAAATAAGAGTCAATCATTTTTTTCAACATATTTGGATGTTTCTATATTTGGAAGACTCTCCTCAATCATCGAAAGACAATCCTTAAGTATTCTACTTTTCGCCTCTTTACATGATTGTGAAATTTACCCAATCTCCTAAATAGATTGTTAATTGGGAATGCCTAAGACATATGAAGAATATTAATATTGACGTAGAAAATGAAATGTTAGGAGAAGATTATAAATTTGACAAGGTTGACAATATAATAAGGAAAGACTTTGGTATTGGAAAAACTAAAAACCATCTACATTTGCACAATATTAAACTTAAGACAACAATAATATTATTAAGAATTGATTTTCAATATATTACCGTACGACTTTTATAAAGTCTCTTCATCATAACTTTCAAAACAACCAACCTAATGTAACTAATTATTATATAGTAAAACTAAACAACAGATCACTAAAGTGACTTTATTAGTGTAAACATTAATATTCCTAACATTTTGATCCACCGAGTAAGCTGGTATTTCAGTAAAGATGGAGGGGAAGGCGAGGTTTAATAATGGCCTCCAATGGAATTGATTTGGCCATTGAGAGTCCAAGCCCCTCGGTCATGTCAATTACAGTGCCTTCTGGAGCAAACCATTCGAAGCTCTGAAGCAGCCGCCCCAATGTATGGGTGACCACAATCAATGCCAAAGACATGCCCGGGCACATTCTTCTCCCTGAACCAAACGGAATCAATGCAAAGTCCTGTCCTTTCACATCAATCTCTTTGCCCGTGTTGAGAAAACGTTCAGGATCAAATTCCGTGGGGCGCTCCCACACGGCCGCGTCTCGTTGAATTGCCCACGCATTCACCAAGAGTTGAGTTCCTGCGGGAACACGATATCCCCATACAGTGCACGCCTCGCTAGATTCGTGAGGGAGCAAAAGGGGTCCCGCTGGAAAAAGCCTGAAAGTTTCTTTCACAATTGCCTGCAAATATTTCAGATTGTGGATATCCGATTCCTCCATTAATCGGTCCAGTCCGACATGCGTGTCTAGCTCTTGATGGGCTTTGGCCAAAATGTTCGGGTGCTGTATCAGAGCTGACAGCGCCCACTCGATAGTCACAGCTGATGTTTCACTACCTGCAGTTATCATGCTCTGCAAAACCAAAAGACCAATCTTGTAAGAGCTTAGTAACCTTGTGTATTGTGATCAACGCTTTCGGGTATCTTGTGGTCAAGGCAACGGCTGTTCATGTGGAGATAGGATTTCCACTTAAACTGTCAGTGCCATGACCACAACTCATCGCCTACGGGTTAAGGCATTTGACTGTTTATTTAGAGACTTTCAATAATCAGTGTATTATCTTGAGCATAAAATCACAGTCTCAACTTAAGACCACAAGACACCAACTATTTAATACAAACTATGATACGAATATCTTGCAAAACATTCCAAACCATGTATGAGAAAGTGATACAAGAACATACTAAGGCGGTGCCTTTCACCACATCGTCGTTATTGTCGGACTGAATTTCATGGTTGTCTGTTGCAGAGATGAGAACATCTATCAAATCTCGAGCATGCACCCCTCTCTTCTCTCTGTGATCGTGGAGCAATTTCTTCATAATCACGTCTCTCTTCTTATGTAGATTCTTCATGGCAAGCACTAATCCATGTGGATCGATCCATTTGAGAAAAGGTAGGTAGTAGCCGATATCAAATGATCCAATTAGCGAGAATGATTCTTCTATCAACTCCTTGAAGTGCTGCGCTTCTTTGAAATCCTCCGAACAGAGATCTGGCGAGAATCTCTTACTAGCCACTACTCGCACTATGATATTAAATGAGAGATTTGAGAGCCGCGACTTCATGTTCACTGGATTGGTCTCTCGCTGCCAACTCGTGAAAAGCGAATGGACGAGAGCGGAAATTTCTTCCGTACGGACGTGCCTGAAAGATTCGATTCTGTCTGCAGTGAATATCTCGAGTCTGGAAAATTTTCTGATGGTTCGCCAGTAGGAGCCGTATGGAGCAAAGGTTAAACTTTTAAAATCATACCCAATATGCTTTCCTGCAGACATAAGTGGGCGCGAAGCAAAGGCTTTGTCATTTGTTGTAAAGCATTCTTTTGCGAGATCTGAAGAAGAGATAACCAAAACTGTCCGGAAGCCAATTTGGAGATGCATGATGGGCCCATAGCGCTCTGAAAGAGAGGATAGAAGTCTGTGAAAGGGCTGTTTGCTTCTACTTAAGAGAGGAAGATGCCCAATTATTGGCCACGATGGAGGCTGGGGTGGCCTTCCCTTTGCCGTGTTAGTAATTCTACGTCTGAGAGAGTTTGCAATTAGCCAAAGTAAAGCCAGTGCTACAGCAAGAACGATAAGGGAATTTGCTTGCAACGCCATAACTCACAGCCTACTCTGCCGCTAAGGCACGCTCTACCCTCTAATAAAGCGCTTGGCCTGTTTTAGTTACTGTTCGTCTCGCCGAAGTAGAATGGCACAGTTGCCGTTGAATCGATGACTTGATCTCTCTCCAATAAATATAGTTTTTTTCTTTCTTTTACGTTTTTATAGACTAGCTAAGAGATTTGGTGGAGATTCTCTGGACATTTTTTCCGTGTTATATTCGAGCTACGGCACTGTCCAATGCGGTTCAGTTTTTTCAACATTTTGGTACGACGCCATCCCAGTTTTTGAGTTTTTTTTTATTTATTTTACCATGCTGTAATTGAACTAGGACGAAAGTAGGACGACTCTATGGTTGAGTGGTTTTTCAACATTAGTGAGTTTTTTATACAAAATAAACAATTATGAAAAGTTTAATATGCAATAGGCAATTTATTTATTATTGAAGAGGTGACCTTTTGTAAGTATACAATGCATGAGAAAGATAAGAATACCTAATCCATGACTTCAACAAATATATATATATATATAGTAAGTACTTTTTGTTTCTTGTTTCAAATTAGATGTTTTAGGATGTTATGTTATTTTAATGTTTATTGTATACATAGAGTCTAAATTTTATAGTTGAAGTCATGAAATTGAATTATTAAACATGTAATTATAGTTTTATTGTTCATGTATATGGAATAGGTTAAGTAGATTATTGAAAAAATTACATTTTAATTATAAATTAACAAAGTTCTAGAAGATGTAGAGTTGAATATCCAATGTTGTGAAAAAATATCATTCTTGTAGACATTTAGGACTCTTCCTATAGACAATATTGAATGAATGATAGTAGAAACGTTTTTAGAGTTTTTTATAATGCTATCATGATGGAAATTGTAGAATAAAATTAAAGACAAACTTGAGAGATATCCTTTAGGCATATAATGACTTAAATCCTTCCTTATAGTTTGTAGAACTAGCCACAACCTATTGATTTCAACTACTTCTATTAAATAATTCCATTGTTAGAACATATTTTATATTGAGTAAAATAGTTAAATAGGATCTTTGGATAAAAAATAATAGCAAATTGTGTAATTTTGCAAGAGCATAATATAGGAATTATATGAGGTTGAAATGTATAACAATTATCATTTTGATTGAAGGACCCATACCCAATAATTGCACAAGAAAAAAATTTAAGCAATGGAAGAGGCTTAAATTTTTGTATCAACAAGTTTTTGTTGTATTTTTTTTTATCTTGGTACCTAAAAATCTATTTCAATTAATAAAATTATGTTTACATGTGTAATTATAATTGCAACAAGAGGTAGAATGAAATGATTTGAGTGTACAAATAAAAATCGAAATACAACCAGCTTATATCTAAAAGATAAAAACTATATAATAAATCTTGAATAATTAAAATAAACCAATTTAAAACCTCTAAAATAAATAAACTAAACTCTTCAAACAAAAATAAAATAAATAGTATAAATAAGATGAAATAAATATTATATATTTCTAAATTAAAATGATATAATTCATATGTAAATAAAATAAATTTGAAGTAAATAAAAAATAGTAAATAACTTGAATAAAATAAAAAAATTCTTCAATAATATTATAATAAACTATCATAATTCTTAAACAGTTTCTAAAGTAAAATAAATAACTTAAAAAAGAAATAAAATTAATTCAAAATTGACATATTAGGTTGATAAATTTATTTGATATATTTATACTAATAATGTATTTTAAGATTCAATAATCTTTGAAACAATATAGAAATAAATTGATAAGAAATAATTGAAAGGAATAGAGGAACATGAAAATCCTTTCCAAATCAATATTAGAAAATAATATCATGCAAATTTTAAATTTTTTAAAATTACATAAAGGAAAGCTATGTATAACATATAAATAAAATCATTCCACAACATTAGTATATGTGGGCTAAACCCCACATTGTAAAGCAAAATAATGTATTACTCAATAAAACAAGCACAATTGAAATACATTGATAAACTAGCAATCGCACCTTGGTGTGCAATGGGTATGCCGAAGTGTTGTGGAGGGTCAATTAGGGTGAATTTTGATCTATTTTCTTGCAATTTGTTATGTACATGAGGTCAATTGATAAAGACAGATATGGAGATAGATAGAGGGGGAGAGATGGAGAGATAATGAGTTAGAGATAGAGGGGAATATGAAACAAGAAATATGGAGAGATAGAGATAGAGAGGGAAAGAGATATTGATATAGATGTCCAGGAAGAGATAAAGGGAAAAAGAGAGGTACACTAAAGAGGTAACGGGCCTCTAACTCTACTCCAACACTCTCTCTCCATCTATACCCACAATCTACACCCTTCTCTATCTCTCCCCATCTCTAAACTTATAATATATACTACAATCCAGAACTCATGAAGGTTGGTGACCTAAAATGATAAAATTTTCCCTTTCTCTAGTCTCTTTCACTTTCCTCTAATGAAAATGGTCATGGCATGGCCAAATTCTCATAAAACTTTAAAAAATTCACAAGTTGAATACGTAAGCATTAGTTACCACCATAGATTATGATTAAACTGCATTATTAAAAATGAAACTAAAACAGATCTAGCCATAACGCATTGATGATATGTGTTCAAAGGATCATATATTTTGTGTTTGTTAATAAATCATAACTTCAAACTAAATTAAAAAACATCAATAATAGATCTTTTAAGTTCATCATGATTTCATCAAGGCAAAACCACAATGTTAGAACAACATCAATGGAGAGATATAGAGAGAAGCCAGAAAAGACTGAAGCAAAAAGGCTTGTCTTTCCAGCATGAAGGAGTACACCTACGACATAGCCAAGATCATAGCAATAGGTAGCATCAAAATTTGTTGGAAGCCCACACCTTTCTTCATAGTTGCAGGCAAGCATATCAGAAAACTGATTAGAAAACATGAACACCAATTGTTGTGCTTATGATACCGAATAAGTACAAGGCACATAAACACTACTTCTTCTATCACTTGATGTAATGATCTTAGAGGGTACCTAATAGAAACAATAAAATTTTCATTCATAAGGTTGATGATAAACTGAAAATAATAGCTTACTTTCCCAACAAAAAGTGATAGAAAAGCATCATATTTCAATGTAATGAAAATATTCAACATAATGAGAAAAAAAGAGAAGTAAAAATGAAGTATTTGGTGTTTCAAAGAAACAAAGACTTCAAAATAACAAGTGGTCAGAAAAGTTAGCTTATGTACTGACAGAATATCATGAACTTTCATTACTATCGTTTAAGTCTAGTTGATGCAGAAACTATTGGCAAACCTTCCAATTTTGGCACCTTCACCATTTTGTAAATTCCAGCCAAGGTGGGAATCATAAGAGGGGTTTAAGAGACTGTGAATGGATAAGATGTCCTCAAACTATCTCTACCTGTAAATGCTTCTCACCAAACAATGTCCATTTCCATATGCCATTTTTCATTTGAAGTTCCTTCATTATTATAAGGCAAGTCAAATTGATGCAAAAACAATACCATACCCTTCTAATTTCGGCACCCCAACCTTTATGTGACCTCCCGCCATGCTAAGAATCAGATGAGGACTTAAGAGATTGTGAATGGACAAGAAATCTCATAATATATTTACAAATCTCCATTAGGGTTTTCACTGGAAGAACTTTTGCTATTATTTTGATTGGTCCTTCCATTTTTCCTGTTAGCAGAGAAATCAGCAAGTGGTTTAGTGTAATAATCAAAACTACAAGAGTTGTGAGATGTGGGTGTGACCAAGGAGTCGATTGAAGGATTGGAGAGAAGCCCTAGAGCAAACTACGAGATTTCTTTGTCTTTTTCTATGTCTATGTTGCTCTGCACTGCTTCCATGCACATTGCTTGGAGCCTTTCTTTTCTCTTTGTCGATTCTCCCTCCATTCCCAAATATGTTTAGTTATGGGGATCAGAAATATACTGCTTGCAAAAAGTATTGTCTTTGCATCTACAGATCAAGGAGATTCTATTAAGGACCAACAAGCATTCTATTAGCGATTGTGTAAGGGTCATTTATTAGCTTAAGCAAGCATCTATTGGCTTTGAGTCGAATTCAATTTTCTCCCAAAAAAGGATTGCGATTGTATTTTGGTTTGGTGGACGTCACTAAGCAACTGTCTACTGCAACTATCCATGTGTATTTTAATAACCTCAAGAGGACGTGCCATTCATTCTGCTATAACCAAATTTCTATGCTTTTCACAACTAATCATCATTGACAGCTATGCCCGGTTTAACCGTATTGCATCCTCTCTCAAGCAGCCTACACCGTGGATGGACAAATTCAGCCAACTATTCTCAAATATGACAACACCTTCGACATAAAAATAAAGAGGTAAAACTTGCATAGCCATACCATTTCCATATGAAGATAACACAATTTTATGCGTAAGATTCATTCCCTACCCTTCCAGTACATTTACCCACATTTTACAATTACTTATAGTGTATACAATTTTAGCGCTCATTTCTATTGAAAATCTAAGTTGAAATGGATATATAGCGAGCAGCGTGTGGTTATCTGAAAATTGAGAATGCAGAGCATTATTGCAATTTTTGGAAGCAAAACATGTGAGAAAAGAAGGTTCAAATGCCCATATGAAGGAAATAAGAAGTCCACCACATCTAAGAATTTGTAACAACCCACAGCCAAAGGTATTCAATTAATCCATTTAAGAGAATGAATAAATCATCTCAAAAGAATTGTTTGTAGAATTACTAATAAAAACCAAAATTTATTTTTCTTTCACAAAAATTAGAGATGTTTATAGATAGGAGGGCGTGTATCTATGACCACACTATTGCATATCACTACATCCATTTTCCAAACACAGATAACATTCACCCTTTACACACAACTTATACCTAAACCTTTTGCAATTGCTGCTCCTACTGGAAAGGAAAAGAAGAAGAATCATTTTAGTCCACCTCTTCCATGCTACTCTCCTCCTGGATGGCATCTTCCTGGAGAGGCTGCATATCAGAGTTGAGCTTCGCAAAGAGATCCTCGTCAATGTTGAGGCGGAGCTTCAACATCCTGTGAATTCTGGAAGCAAAGGTATTTGGATCATCGAGGGTGAAGCCAGAGGTGAGCAACGTCGTTTCGTAAATGAGCAGAACCAGGTCCTTCACAGACTTGTCATTCTTATCTGCCTCTGCCCTCTTCCGCAACTCCTCCATGATGGAATTGTCGGGATTGATTTCCATGGTTTTCTTACTCGACATGTAGTTGGACATGCTACTGTCCCGCAGAGCCTGTGCCTTCATTATCTGCTCCATGTTCGCACTCCACCCGTACTCCCCTGTCACAAGCACACAAGGAGACTCCACAACGCACTCAGACACCACCACCTTCTCTACCTTGTCTCCCAATATCTCCTTCACAACTTTGCACAGACTCTCAAAGGCAGGCTTCATCTCTTCCTCTGTTTCCTCCAACTTGAGCCCTTCCTTGGTGGCCGAGACCAACTTCTTTCCATCTTATTCCTTCAGTTGCCCCACCGCATACTCATTGATGGCATCCACCATGAACAAAACTTCATAACCTTTCTTCTTTAGCCTCTCCAGAAAAGGGAAATTCTCTACAGCTTTCTTGCTCTCACCAGTAATACAATAGATATCCTTCTGCCCCTCCTCCATTCTTATCACATAGTCTTCCAGACTAGTCATCTCGTCACCGCTCTTTGTAGAATGATATCTCAGCAGATCAGCTAATTTAGCCCTGTTTTGGTTGTCTTCGTGAATTCCCAGCTTGATATTCCTGGAAAATGCTTCATAGAACTTGGCATAATCTTCCTTGTTCTCTACAATTTCATTGAACATTTCCAAGTATTTCTTCACCAAGTTCTTCCTAATTACCTTGAGAATCTTATTCTGTTGTAGCATTCTCGACAGATGTTGAGGGGAAGATCGTCAGAGTCTACAACACCTCTGGCAAAGCCCAGATACTCAGGAATCAGCTCCTCGCAGTTGTCCATTATAAACACTCTTTCAACATAGAGCTTGATGTTGTTGGGCTTTTTCCTAGTATCAAATAGGTCAAAAGGAGCCCTCCTAGGCACGAACAGAATGGCCTTGAACTCCAGTTGCCCCTCAACAGAGATATGTTTGACAGCCAGGTGATCTTCCCAGTCATTGGTCAAGCTCTTGTAGAAGGAAGCATACTCTTCTTTTGTAATCTCCTCTGGCTTTCTCATCCAGATGGGCTCGCTATTGTGTTTTGGTCTGGTGGACGTTACTAAGCATCTATCTGCCGCAACTGTCCATGCGTATTTTAAGGACCTAGAGAGGACGTGCCATTCATTTCGCTATAACCAAATTTCTATGCTTTTCACAGCTAATCATCATCGACGGCTATGCATGGTTCAACCATATTGCATCCCCTCTCAAGCAGCCTGCACCGTAGATGAACAAACTCAGCTGGCTATTCTCAAATAGGACACGCCTTCGGCGTAATAAATTATTATAAGAGCATCAAAAACTTGATATTTGGCCTAAATTTAGCAGGATAATATTTGCAAATTCATTCTATAATACCTAAATCTCAAGAATCCTAGTTAGAAAACCAACACTTAAAGCCTGATTTAAGTTTATAGGATTAAAAACATATTTCTTTCACTTATTACAAGTTTGTCATAAACAACTCACCAAATTGGGCATAAAATTTTGGATTTGTTATCTTTATTCAATAATTTCTTATGAAGTATCTTAAAATGCACCCTAATATGGTTAAAAATGTAGCTCCCTTGTATAGCTCCTTTTCATGTATTAAATTTATTTCCATTTATAATGGAGGATTAATTTTTCTGGAGGTTATAACTTTTGATTCAAAAGGTTGTTGGGGCCTATTTTTAAATTATAGAGATTGAAGAGATCTACATAAAAAAGAATCCCTAGAAGTGATGAAAAAAATCTACAATTTATATTTTTATCTAAAAATAATGTTTACCACCCAGAAATTACTTTTTAGTTTTTCATAGTCTAAAAGTCATAACAATCATATACTCAACATTAGGATTAAGGTTAAGAAACCTTTCCTAAAATTCAACCACTTATCAAACACCTTGCAAGACTATAGGTAGTACCAACACTTATACATTAATTATTAGTGATTGAGAGTCCCATCAATCATAGCACTACATAAAAGTTTATTTGGTCACTATATTTCTCAATCCATTTGTGTGCATAAATTTGTGTCAATGTGAATGATTAAAATAAACAAAAACCCAACAAAATATATATAAAAAACCTTAGATTAGACTAAGGAAAACCAAACAAGCATAAAATTCAACAAAAAAACATTATACTAGACTCCCTATTGCATTATATTTGCACAATTGATCAACTTGATATGCGTGCTCAAAATTTTGGCAAGATAATATTGCATTCATAAAGTGTATTTGATTGATTGAAATGGATAAGTGTTGGGAGGTTTTATATATTGTGAGAAAATGGATTTAGGATTGAGATGAAAAGATGAGATCAATGGTGGAGATGACTTGAGTTGTATCAAGCAAGGAGATGGTGCCAAGTTGCACAAGGAGGTGGGATGAGAGGATGGACGGGTACTTGAGAGGACACATAAGAATTTGGAACTCCCATTTATGAAAAAGAAGAGGATTGGGGGTATGGGAAAGTACTTTGACCCATGTGACATGGTACCATGGCTATTTCACATGTACATAGTTCCATTCCTTTTTACAAATTGGTGGATGTGAGGGGTTTGAGGGGATTTTACAATGATTAGGTTTTTCGAGTAAGTGATTAAGGGGTTAAATAGTTTTATATAACTTAATGAAATGTGTAAAAAATATGGATTTAAATAAATATTTTATTTATAAATTTTAGGAAATGGATGTGGGATTTAGGTACGTAAATAGCTGGATTTATTTACCTAAGGTGAACTAGAGGAGGAATATGATTTAATGATTTATGCTAGAAATAAGTGTTAGTAAATAGTGATGAATAGTGAACTTACTAATTAATAATAAAATATTATTTAATTAATAAAGGGATGAAGAAAATATAATCAATTGAATAATTAGGGTTATATTCAATCAATTATAAATGAAATAGTTTGGTAATGATGATGTATCAATTTTAGGTGTTTACAACATCTACAACAATTTTTTAGTCTCAATTTTCTCTAACATTAATCTCAAATAATCTAGTATGTCACATAAAAATGGTATTTGACATTAATATTTTGTATTCTCATATGAAAGGTTAGGTTTATTTTCACACATATGATATTATAAGTATCATATAAAACTATAATAGCTCCAAAATTTAGCCAAACATAGGCATAATTCCTTAACCTATATGGATTTATTACAACATTATTAACTATCATGTTCTCTAATTTGATAGCAGACAAAGTTACCATAGCATATTTCTAATTATTTCAATTGATCATAGCACCAAACATAATTAGATAGTATCTATTGGTAGGTCTTACTCTCTCAACATATCCATCCCAAACTAAATCCACATTTCCATCAATAGTCACTATGTTTTAGTTCATCATATAATTAACATGATAAAAAATGAAATATATAGATGCACCCAAAAAATATCTGAAGGTATTATTCATTATATCTTAATTTACATATTTAGGATTAGCCATAAAATAGTTGAGAAATCCCACTATTTGGGTGATGCACTTTCCTTTGTAGACTATAAAATATATTAAGCTCCAAAAATTACTAACATAAGGTACTTTATCCATATACTTCATCTCAATAGGGAAAGTTGGAAACTACTCAATAGGAAACTTACTACCCACTAAAATGGGAATACATAAGATCTTAGAAGTTGATATATTGCATCTATCAAACACTTAGTTATCACACTTAATCTATCCCAACCAAATATTTTTGTTAGATCTCTCTCCTTTTATAAGCATCTCAAAGATGAACTTGGCTACCCCTATGTCCTATTAGCGAATGCTTGATTGATTCATTCAATGTAATGCAGAGCATTTATACAAGGGTGTGGTTGGAAAGAGTTACCGAATAGATTAACTGCCTACTCAAACACCAAAACAAATAATGTAATTGTACTAGTGTACTTTCCATTGGGGCATCCAAAAAAATCAATTTTTTTTAAATTTTGATCACATAAAGTTTATTCTTTGAACCAACACAGCAAGTACATTGCTTCAAAGAGGGGAAAAATGTAGACACGCAAAATATGCATGCATTTCAATCCATCAGTTTAATTAAATAACCTTCATTTAATTAAATCTAACATTTCATCCTTTAATTAAATAAATTCACTTTACCATTACCTCATTTAAATAAATCAATTTTAATCACACCCTAACATTCCATCTTTCATAAATCATCTCCTAGATTCATCTCCTTCAAATTAATTAACCTTTATCTCACATCATCATTTTAATTAAATAAACCAAACTTTATTTAATTAAATCTCAAATTCATATTCCTCCGTTTTGATTTAAATAAATCAAAGTATCTAAGTCAAAATGGGTCAAAAGCATCTAACATCATCTTAATTAATCTAATCCTAATTAAATCTAATCTAATCACCAATCACATCCTCTAGCTTTTCCCACTTGCACAAATAAAGCATTTTAATTCATTTATTTAAATAATCATTTTCCCTCAACAAAGCAACTTTGGAGAATATTCCTCAAGTTTGAATTGGAAAACAAGTTGACTTGTCCCTTCCAACATGGAAATAACTCCCCTTTACATGTCCCCCACTTGGCATTAAAGTCTCTTTTTCTCCCTCCAACAAGCCAAATTTGAATTTGAAAAGGCCAACCAATCTCATTTATTGGAACATTGACCAAAACTTGCACATTCCTCAACCATTCACAAAGTGACAAGTGGCTCCTTCTTATTGGCCAAATTTTTATCCGACATTGCTCTCTTTTGGGCACTCTTTAAATTTTATAGTCTATAAGTAGAAGCCTCATTCTTCAACAATCCATCCACGATCTTCATGCAAAGTTAATTTCTTCAATTAAAAGCTAATTTTGTCCATTTCACTCCATCTTCAAAGCATTTTATCATTGAGCTTAACAAGGATTAGGAAAGGGTCACTTTACAAAAGTGATACCAATCCACTATGGAATAGGTATAGATCATGCTTCTTTCATGTTTTCAATTAGTTTGCTTATAAGGTATGATGTATTATTTTGTAGAAGCACTTGTAGATATGCATGGTTTGAACTAACCCATTGCTAATATGTGTTTGAGGTTTGAGTTGTTTGCAGATTTATAGTGCACACAAATGGCACTAGAAGGAGGGAAATGAAAATCTGATAAAAATATTGGACAGTCTACAAAAGCTGTGTTCTATGGAGTTTTTTGGTTAATCTTTGTGTTCAAATTGCTTTACTATGTTTTCAATTCAACTCATTAGGATTTTTATAGACATAAAATGTTTGGATTCTTTTGGACCTATTTTTATTTTGCTGGAACATTCTTCACTTTCTTTCAATCCTAGCAACCGTGGCTTACAACTTTAATCAATTCTTTGGACCCGTAAATGTTGAATACCTTGGGATTATACAACCTTTTCATTCTATGTGGAAATCTTGGTATTTGTATATATTCCTCAATACTATTCAAGCTATAATTTTCCTCTTTTTTTTTTATTTTACAGATTTAAAATAGGTGAAGTATTCATTCCATTGGAATTGTGTGTTAAGATGATTGAGGTTTTGTCTTAAATGCAAGATTGGATGTGCACAGGGAAATATTATTTCTAACATTAATATAGCTACTTCTATTTTCATTAATATTGTTGTTGCTATAGAGATTGGCATGCATAGAGCAGTAATAGAAAGTCATTCATTTAAAATTTAAAATATGATCACTCTATTTCATGTGTTATGTCCCTAATCTTTGACGAAATTCCTCTGTGCTTTTTTTCTTTTTCCTTTTGATGTCCTTCCACAAAGCTACGTCTTTTTCCTCAGGATAGAGAGGATGATGGTCCAAAGGTAGGTTGTTTCTGCAAATTATAGCAGCTTGAAGTTTATTTGTGTAGTTTTCCACCAGTTAGTAGCTTTTGATTGAGGATTTCATACGCCCTTAAAGTTAATATTTACAATCAATGCATCATGAAAGACATCTCTTTAAAGCTCAAAGTGGTGAAGGCTATTGAATCTGAGTTTACACCAATTGATGCCTACAAGTTCCTAACACCACATCTGCCAGTCCATTAACTTTCTTTCAACGTAAATAGAGGCCATAAGATTCATGATGTGTACAACTTCATTTAATACAAATAGAGGTCATGCAACTTCATTCCTTTTTTATCACACCTTGTTCCCTTAATGGCATATCCTTCCTAATTTGTATTGCATATTTTCAATTATGTAATAATTGTTGGTATAAAATTTGTTGTGGGGAGTTGGGTTTGGTCATGTGAAGGATGTGTTGGGATTCCAACTATGTACACCATTCTGCAAATTTCTTGATATTTAGTTCACACATTGAATGTCCATTCTATGTAGGCATCATATCAATTACTTGGGTATATTGTTTAGGTGTCCTAAAAAAACAATTTAGTTGCTTTAATTGCTACAATTTTTCACTCATTCTTTATTGGCCATTTAGTGTGTTGTTGTGAATTTCTTAAAGGATTTATGTTAAGCAATTTAGCCTTCATTTGCATCTCAACAACCTGCTCGATTTTAACATTGAAGGAGCCTTCTTCGAAGTATAACTTGTATGGCTACAAAACATGGCATTAAATTTTTATCTCTATGCATGGAGACTTGACAATTTATGAGATCAAACTAGTAGACCTGAATCTATTAAAGTGTGTACCTTAAACTTATAGAGCCTTTGAAATATAGTATACACTTTTCTTAAGATCATTGAAGAAACCCGTAGGTCAAAATGTTCTAAATGTTGCATATAAACATGGTAAAAATTATTGTTTGGGGCCACACTATAGTTCCTATTTTGATTGGAACACATTCATATTAGGATCTTGCTGCCTTTTGAGATTGTTTTTCCTTTTATTCGTAGTTTGAAAAAAAAAAATCTGATAGTTTGTATCTTTAAAGAAGCTTTTCATACAAATCTTAGTTTGTTAGGATTAAATTATGGGAAAGAAAGGCTTTTATCTTTGTTAGCAAGTTGTCCTTTACTTTAAAGTCTAAAAGAGCAAGGTTCTTATTAATGCTTTTTTTTCTTCTCAAAATCATTGGTCTTCAAGATCATTCTATTATTTGAAGTTACTACTTAAATCTTCACATGAGTTGTCTTTTTTATCTTATAGGAATTTCGTTTGCACAAGGGAGTTGCAACATTGAAAGATAAGAGGTGATCTTGGAAGAACCTTGGAGTTGAAGAATCAGACATTGAAACTTGAAATACATAAAGTGTTTTTTAGTGCTTGGAGATTCTGTCCTATGCCTTAGTTTTTTGTTTTAGGCTAACTCATTTGGTTTTGGGATTTAAAATGAACATTTCAAAGGCTTTCAATTTTCATTTCAAAGGGGTTAAAATGAACTTTAGGAAAATTGACTAGATTTAGTTTGAGGTTAACCAAGTGAACAAAACAAATTTCATATCTCATTTTGGTGCTTTAAAATGAATCAAAATCATTGCTTTGTGGACTTAAAATGAGCATATGCAACTATGTTTTTGTGATTGCTTACTTAAAATAATATCATAAAAAAGGACGTATGTACTTCTCTCACTCTTTACAATGATCTTGAGAATTGAAAGGCCTTTTTTGCGATCTTAGGTTGAGATAAAGTAATCACCTCCACACTTCATTTTGGGTTTAAAAATTGAACAAAACACTTTGCGAGTGTGAGTAAACCTATTGCATGTGTTCTCCCTTTGTTTCTAAATGAATTTTGATCAAAATATGAATATGTTTACTCACTTTTTTCTATCTTAGAGGGCCTGCCTTGGGGAAAAAGTACTCACCCAAGGGAATGACTCAACCAGTAACACTCTAAAGCCAAGAGTATTTCTAGCCAGGATATAAATATGGGTACTAGAGTAAACACTAGTATCACATGGTTGAATCCAATGAGAAGGGAAGCAATGGTCTCTCGCCACACTGGGTCAACTCCTACGAATAGAAAGTCTGAACTAAAACCCTTGTCTTAGAATTGCAAAAATACTTAATCTATTTGTTGGTGCAAGAACGACTGTTCTGAAGTCGCCCCAGACTTTTATGGTCTTTAGTTGAAATGGAAAGAATTACATGGGAGTTTCATTGGTGTTGATGCTTGGATGCCCTATATAAGTGAGTGTCGTGGAGGGGATCCAGTGGGGTCAAGCATCTAACCATTCACTAAAGATAAGCGTAGCTGGACTTGTCCAAGTGGGGACTCAACAAATATTGTCTTTCATATCCATAGGATTGTGCTTGTTCTTGGTTAAAAAACACTTTTCTTGTTCAAAAACATTTGAAAACAAATATTTAACATCATCATCAAAATTTAAAACCCTTTAGGAGGCAAATACAATTGACCAAATTCATGTGTTATTGCTTATCGTTGGGATTTCATCCTTAGAGGTTTCTAAACACTTGGATTTACATCTCAATTTTCCTACTAAAGTTAAACAATAGGTGACTCTTACCTTAATTTCATCAAAGTTTCGCATAATATAACTTGTGAAATGAGAAGAAGTTGAGACATTGGACATCTAGTTTGAAAACCTAATCAAGAAGTGTTTGTTGTAAAACAAAGTCATTAAGAAAAGACTAAAAACAATTGGACCCCACACATGTGTCTCCAATGATTTCACACAAGATCAAGATCAAGAAACCAAAGGTAAAATCCCTTAGTATGAAATCCCATCAAAAGCATCTCTCAACGCTATACGAATTCAGACGAAGACTACTTTTTAACTTTTACAGAAAGGCTTCAAGAAACAATCCTAGTCTGTACTCATTCTATTACTATCAAAACCAAAATATTTTTAGGGAGTTTAAACATCTTGTTTAGAGAAAATCTTGTTCTTCAATACCAAGGTCTAAGTAAACAAGTGTCTTTTTAGGTACATCCTAGGATCAAAATCAAACCTTCATCCATATTTAAATATCAAAAACCAAAAATCATCTCATAAAAAACTCTTCAAAAATCTTGAAAAATTCCTTCATGTTAAACTTTGGGCAAAGCATTTGAAATCAATCCAAAAATCACCTTGTTTTATTGAATGTGTGTAGATGCATCCTTCTCCACATATTTGATCAAATTATCAAAACTTGTGAACAAATTCATCCCTTGATAAAATCCAACATCTTGGTATTTAGGAGTTCATTATCAATATCATCTTGTTTGGATAGGAGTGTTTAGATGAATCCTTCTTCTCACACCTAGAAAAATTATCATCTTGTGAACGTTTTAACTCTAGGACAACATCCAACCTCTTAGAGTTTATGAGTCCACCAAAATTTGAATCCAAAACAAATCAATCCTAAATCAGGTCCTAAAGTTTATCATAATCCTTCAAAATTTTCTCAAGAGTTCCAATCATCCATCAAACACCCATCTTCCATCCATATCATTATCACCCTTTGATCCTTAAATCATCCTAAAACTTTCCCTTTTGTACCTAAAGATAGATCAATCCAAATAATTAGAGAATTCACCTTCTGCATTCTTGAAGATTGATCCTTATTTTATGGTACAAACTAGATCACAACACAAGAGGAACATGGAAGCTAACAAAGAAACATCTACTTCGAGTGACTTAATTTAAACTGCTCCTGAAATGAATCCAATTGGGTTTGGAAGTCTCATGGTTAACCTTCCTTCGCTTTCACAAGACCATCAAGAGGAAGGTATCCAAATGGAGGA
Organism: Sequoia sempervirens; assembly: GCA_007258455.2. Lineage (NCBI taxonomy): Eukaryota > Viridiplantae > Streptophyta > Pinopsida > Cupressales > Cupressaceae > Sequoia > Sequoia sempervirens. The sequence goes on from VDFB02200178.1 coordinate 108,123, forward strand.
TCTCACCAATAATCCCTTTGGAATGTCACATGAGGAAATCACCAAAATAATACAAAATCCGAAGAATCATAAGATTATCAACATCATGATAAGAATCAATCCCTCACTATATATGCTCAAATTAGCAAAGCAAGGGGCTAAAATCCCTTATGATTTCGACGTGAGCACTATTGTGGAACCATATTTTGGAGTCATGCCTCCAATCTCATCTACCATCCTCGTTTCATCGACCCCCTCATTTAAAAGCATCACTCAAAACATCTTGCAAATCACATCATCGATCGCTCCAACGCAACCCATTGTTAACCAAGGAAGTGCATTTCTCAATGCATTGCAAACACATCCTCTCGTAAACAATCAAGACTTGGGTGCAAACACCATCTTGGGACAAACCGTACCATTGCATACTTTTCATGATCTAAACAATCTATCATCATCATCATTCCGTGCAACACCCCAAACTTCTCTCCCCATAAATTTGCAAGGAGAGGGTGACATGTTCAGACCAGGGGGCATCTTCGACATTGCATCATTTCCTCAAGAGATCACATCTCTCACTTTTCTACCACTTCCACCACTATCACCATCATCCACACCAGTACTTGGCTTAGGGCTTCCCCCTTTACCAAATATCAATCAAACCAACATCTTGAACATTAATCAAAACATCTTGAACATTAATCAAAACATCACACCAAACTTTCAAAACTTGTCATCAACATCGCAACAACAGATGCCAACTACACAAGCAATCACGACATCATCAACCACCCCCTATCATCTCAAAGCATGGTCTCTCAAGGACCAACCACATTGATCACACCATCTACCAATAAAAACTCAATCACCAACACGACGACGACTCTCACCACCACAACAAGCACCATTCTGAATCCAACTCCACCTCCACCACCACCAAGCTCCAATATATCAAGCCAATTCAGTATGGCGTTGCAAGCCACTCAGCAAGCTGCTTATCAAAAGGAATTTCTGCAAGTACAAAAGCAACAAGCCGCACAATTAGCTGCTCAACAAGCCACACAACTAGCTACTCAACAAGCCACACAAACTGCTCAAGCTACCCAAGCCACACAAGCTACATAACAACAACAACAAGTCACTCAAGTAGCTCAAGCTGCACAAGATACACAAGCACAAACTAAAGCTACACAAGCTCAAGCTCAAGCTCAATCCCAAGCTCAAGTGCACACTCAAGCCAATGCCCAATATCAAGCACAACAAGCACACGCACAAGCACAATATCTTGCACAACAACACATAGTGCAACAACAAGCATATTAGCAAGTGCTAAAGCAATATCAAGAACAACATGAAGCAACTCAATTAGCAGCTCAACAACAAGCGCAACAACAAGCTTAGCAAAAGGAAATAATAGCACAACTGCAATAGGAACAACAAGCATTGTTGCAAGCATACATGTCTCAACAAAATATGCAAACACCAACCAATCTGCCCATCCCACCAACAATAAAACCACCTCATAAAAATTTCATCCCACCCCCTGATCTACTAAACGATGTGACAACACAAATTAGGTTTCTCTCGCAACAAGTGCTTGACCTTCAATCAGGGTAAACCAAAAAAACACCTAGCAATTTGTGCCCTTACCAGTTCGATAGAAGCCTTGTAATGAAACCATTCCTGAAGGGATTTGAGATCCCCAAATTTGATAAGTATCATGGAATGGGAAATGTGAAAGATCATATCAAGGAATTCCAGGTTCATTGCATGGAAGTCGCATATGATGATACCTATCTAATGCAGCTATTTCCTAGGAGTTTGGTTGGCCATGCCATGGAATGGTTCTCTCACCTACCTACAGGCATCAAGACATTCCAAGAAATCATAGATGCATTCATCAAAAACTACGCATGCAATATTGCCATGGATGTTAGTCTAGAGGAGCTCTCAGCTTTGAAACAAGGTGAGAATGAATCATTCGCTTCATTCCTACAATGATGGTGATCCAAGGCCAATCAAAGCAAATGGGCCATGCCCGAGGAACAAAAAGTGTGAACTATCATATCCAACCTTGATGGCCTCTTGGAATTCCATCTCAAGGTCCAAGGGATCACCACGTACGACCAGCTAATTTCCAAGGTGCTCAGCATCGAACGAGCCTTTATGACACAACCAAGAGGATCAACTTCATATCCTGAACAATAGAAAAATTTCCAACCACCAATTACAATGAAAAACCTCACACATGGGCATGAAACAAAAATGTTACCAACGATGGTGTTGTCAATGCCAAAGTTGTGATCAGTGCCCCTTTGTAGAACACACCCGCACCACAACAAAAAATATAAAATCATCATCAAAACAACCATCACATGAACACAACACATCAAACAAACAATCAAGTGATCAATAACATCAATGACGAAAGGGGACCACCCCAACGAACAAGAATTATGTCAAGAGAAAGTACACCGTTCTTGGGGAACCACTCAAAATCATCATGAAGAAACTGATAAACAAAAACCTCATCAAGGTTCCCACCTACAAGAACTACCAAGAACTAGATGTTAAACCTCCTTGGTACAACAAAAATCAACTCTGCAAATTCCACAAAATCAAAGGGCACACCACTAACAATTGGATGAGGTTAAAGAACATAGTCCAAGACCTCATTGATCAAAGAATCATAAATGTGGAACAACCAATAGGAAACCAGAACATTTAAAGATACAAGAATCTGATGCCTAACCATAAAAATAAAGGGAACAATAACATTGATAACGGGAAAGGCACCTTCAAAAATGTGAATCATGTGTATGAAACTGTCGTCACCTCCCTAGATGAATACTACATATTAATCACCATCAAAGGAGCTCAAGCTGATTGTGGAGTAACCACAAGAGGTAGAAAAGTTACTATCGCATGATCATCTCAACCAAACAAAACTTTCACGTCCAATTCAAGATCCGTTTCCAATGGTTACAATGTCCTTGATCAGCTAAAAAGAATGCCATCACAAATCTGCATCATGGAGTTGTTAAAAATCTCATCCACCCATAAGAAAATCCTTGAGGAAGCATTAGCTTCATCCACCGTCCCCGCAGATCTTGATGGGGGACAATTCCAAGCTATGGTTGGAAACATCATCACTCCAAACCTCCTTACATTTTCTGACCAAGATTTTCTTGCTCAACCATCTCATAACTGTGCACTCCATTTAGAGGTCCTAGTACAAAAAAGTAAAGTCGGGCGAGTCTTGGTGAATGGAGGTGCAGGCTTGAATATTTGTTCCCTCAAGCTCATTAAGCAGTTAAAAATCTTAGAGGATTCCATTGACAAAGGAAAAGGTATTACAATCAGAGCATATGATGATCAAGAAAGAGTGTCCCAAGGAACAATCAAAATTTCATATTCAAGTAGAGACAACTACCATGGAAACTATGAGTCAGGTCCTAGACCTCGACTTACCTTATAACATTCTCCTAGGATGTCCATGGATCCATGCAATGCAAGCGGTAGCATCAAATTTCCATCAATGTGTCAAATTCACATATGAAGGACAAGAGGTCACCATCCATGGAGATCTTGAACGATTCTCCTACTGCAAGAACCTTGAGGAAAAATACTACAAAATACCTCAAGTACCTAAAAATGATGAAGGCGCATCAACACCGTAGATTGATCCCACCACTCTCACTTCCAATTATACGATAGAGACACCCACCACTCCTGCCATCCACACCATCTTTGATATCAAATTCATCATCTAGGATAATGGTTGTGGAAGCTACACGATTCCCAAAAAAAATTTGTGGCAGGAGAGTTACCACAATCTTCTAGATCACGAGGATGTTCGCAAGCAAATGAAGCCTCCACATCTCAAACATCCCCTAAAGAATATCCCAACTTCAAAAGTTGGGGAGATCTCGACCGAGAAGTCATAGAGGAGGACCCATCTCATCTTCTATACCAAGATAATATACCAGCAACCAATCTACCAATGGATGATAGAAGCAAAGTTTTGCAAATGATGCTCGTAATAGGTTATGATAGAAACCTGAGACTTGGGAAAAATGAAAATGGGCTTATAATACCTATCATTCCAGAGACGTGAATGAGAAATCTTGGCCTCGGATGTACCCCTCCTATTATAACCATATGTGGTTGAAGTCCTACAGCTAGAAAGGTCAATAATCCTCCTCAACAATCTACAGCCAAACTTCGCTTACTCATATCTACAGGTCGAGTCATAGACAACTTCACATTTGACATAACTTGCATCTATAGTAGTAGTTATGACAAGGATCCCATAACCAACCTACCTAGGCTCTTCGAGGATACCACCCTTCTCATGATTAGCACCTTATCCTTTGAGTTAGACCATCAAAATTATGAAATCTGCCTAGTTTACCCCAACTCATCGATTATGACCAACGAGGACCACCAGTTCTTGACACATTCAAAAAAATGAGGTGCTCTCAGAATTCATGGGACTACGTGATAATATTCCATGTGGGGATCACAAAGCAGGGTTCATAATTGAGCTAGATACACAAGCCTATTATGGGGAAATGATTGAATCCCTTAGTCGCAAAAGTGAGAAATTAAGAATAATATCTAAGTCCTTGAGTGAAAACCACACCGTGGCACTCTCTGACACAAAAAAAGTAAAAAAGAAAGGATGCATCCAATGGTGAAAACCTCTCTGAGGTGCCTGAGGATGGGGGATTCAATCTTCCTTTTAGAGCTCTCCATCATGAAAAATCAACAGTCCTAGCAGAAAAGTATAATCCAATTAATCTAGGAACAAAGGAGAGCCCGCACGTCACATTCTATGCAGAATTGTTACTATCAGAAGAACAAGAACTTCTAGCATCCTTCTTAAGAGAGAGACAAGTAAACTTTGCATGGAGCTACGCAAACATGCCAGGGCTCAATCCAAAAATTGTAGTTCATCAGCTAGCAGTATACTCTGAAGCAATGCTCGTTAGACAAAAGCTCAGGAAAATGCACCCTTAGATCACCCTACTAGTCAAAATGGAACTAAAGAAGCTATTAGATGCAGGATTCATTCAACCAATAGATTATCCATAATGGGTGTCAAACCTAGTTCCTGTCCTATCTCAAAACATGATGGGGGCATCAAAATCTGCATAGATTTCAGGGACTTAAACAAGGCATGTCCAAAAGATGATTTCCCATTGCCCAACATTGACATGATTGTAGACATGACATTGGGACATGAAATTATTTCCTTGATGTACAGTTACTCGAGATACAACCAAATAATGATTGCTAAAGAAGGCCAACATAAAATGACTTTCACTTGTCCATGAGGGACTTACTGCTGGAATATGATGCCATTTGGCTTGAAGAATGCAGTAGCAACATACCAAAGAGCCATGACCTTAATATTCCACGACATGATCCATAAAACTATTGAAGATTATGTCGATGACATTCTAGCCAAATCCAGAAAGAGGAAGGATCACATGGCAACCTTAAGTGCTTTTTTTGACAGGCTGGAGGAATTTAAGGTCAGATTAAAAACCCAAAGAAGTGCGTCTTTGGCGTACAATTAGGAAATTTGCTAGGGTACATAGTGTCAATGAGAGGTATTGAGGTAGATCCAAAAAAAGTAAAAGAAATCCTTTAGATGGAGGCACCCAAAACATTGAAACAATTGAGAGGTCTCCAAGGTAGGCTTCAGTCCATCCAAAGATTCACAGCACAACTAGCAAATAAGCATAATCTATACTCTCAGATAAGCAGGTTGCCCTGCTTGGCATAAGTGTCCTTGTTGGTTTCAACATTAAATTATGTAGGATTCCAAAGCCTCTCTACATCACTCTCCAGCTTCTAGGTGCACCTCTCCAGTCTCATTAAGTTCTACTACAATTTGTTTGCATTCTTGGGTCTTTTTTCATATCACATTATGTTTTCAAACATTCTACATTTTATTAGTTTGGCATTAGTTATCAATATCTTTTATTAGTTTATTGCATTTAGGACATTACATTTAGGTATATTTCATTCATATTTCCATTAGTATTAAGTGCGGACATTGTAATTTTTGGCATACCTCTCTCCCTTTAGGTGAAGAACCCTAGAACTATTAGAGCCTTGTGGTGCCAAAATATTTGTCCACATTTTGGTGAACCCAACTTTAGAACATTATATTATTGATTTCAAGTGTATTACATTTCATTGCATTTTGCATTGTTTAATTTTCATCCTAGGGTTTTAAAATTTGCATTAGTGGAAAGCTCATTTAGCTTCCATTTTTGCATTGTGTTTCATTAAAAATTTACAAAATTCTACATGTTCATATTATATATGCATCTCACAACCTAAAAAGCATACAATCCAATAATTTTTTTTTGAAAATTTTCAACAAAATGACTACCTAGACTCATTCGCTAGCTTGGGTGACTTAGTCCTGTTGCATAATTTTCACTACACTTTCTAGCATTTCATCTGCAATTTCTATTTTTCTATTTGTTGTTCTTGCATTTCACTTTTACTTTCTATAATTTCATCTTTAAGCATTTCATTCTTATTAGTCTACAATGCATTTGCATTCACCCCACATTTAGAGACCTTTGCATGAGTGTTTGGTGTCCTATTGCTAATACCTTAGTGAGAAGAAGTTGAAGACTCACGTTATCCCACAACAACACACTCATTATGGATCTTGGGTTATCTAAAGCTTCCACTCCTACTATGGAAACTAGTACACTAGGCATGGATACTACCTTTAGCAACTCTTTTCCTTCCCATAACATGCAAGTTGACACACTGAATCATCATATACCACAAGACAAAATTATTAACATTCATGGGTACTTAACACATCTCCAACATCAAGTGAGCCTTGAAAACATTTCATCCACTATAATTCCTACATATAAAACATCCATCATATGCTTGCAAGTGAAGAAGGCCTGGACATTGTGAAACAAATAGTTGAGATATACATAAAATATGTTCCTTCCACCTCTAGTGCCTCTCAACCAGCAAACACTGTGGTTAGCCAAAGAGGACCTCACACTCCTCCTCCATCAATAGTAGCCTCCATACCTACCTATACCACTCATCATGTCACAACAACATTCCAACAAGTTAGTAATGTGATTCCTTCCTTGACTATTCCTGCTAGCATCCCAAATTCCTATGTGGCATTGCATGTTTTGTCCTCTTCTACAATACCATCTATAATTATTCCATTTACTTTCCCTACCACTACATACACTCCATCTCCACTTTCACTTCCACCTCATACCACTTACAATGACCCTCTCCAAACTATTTGATCCATGCAAAAACAAATATCCACCATAAACCAAAATCATAATGGACCACCCACATATTATGTTTGAAGTAGCACAATTTCTTTGGAGATATTGCAAAAATTGATGCCACAAGGAATAAAGATGCCTATATTTTAGAAATATGGAGGGAAGGGATATCCTTATAACCATGTTAATGTCTACACCACCTTATGTAGTGACTTTTTCCTTGATGATAAATTATTAGAAAAATTGTTTCCTAGGACCTTAAAAGACCTTGCAATGGTTCTAATCTTTACCAAACATTTCAATTCATTCATTCAATGAACTAGTTGATGCATTTATAAACAATTTCCAAGTGCATATGACTCCAAAGAAGACCTTGGATGATTTGATGAGATGAAAGCAAAATGAGGAAGAAAATATAACATATGTCATCTCATGCTGTCCACTTTATTCCAAAGTTGATGTCAAGATTCTTGATCCACACCTTTAAAAGATATAGAAAACTTGCAAGCTAAACTTTAGGACAAACTCAGTCTGATGAAATTCCCCTGCTTTATGCACTTGTGTACTACCTTTTGCAATTATCAAAATTCGGTTAGTAGTCAAGATACAAAATCCACTTCTAGCTGAGCTGAGAAATTTGAACATGCCAACCAAAAAAATTCTCAACAATTTAGAAAGAAAAAAGAAGGGTTCTTATAGTTGAACCCCCCTCAACAACCAACTCAACCCATCAATAACCAAGTAGCAACTATTAAAACCGTGGTTCCCTTTAGTTATGGAGATTCGAAAAGACAATTTACACCTTTACCTGACACCCTTCATAACACAATGTCTCAAATTTTACAACAAATTATTACCTTACCTGCCATCAAAGCACCCAATCCTACTAAGCATTTATCTCCAAACTTTAAATCCAATGCTTATTGTGATTATCATAGACAAAATGGACATGAAACAAAACATTGTAAGCGTCTTAAACATCTTATGCAAGGCCTCATTGATTCTGATTGTCTATCCATTGTAGGTGTTAATGATCAAGGCAATAATTCTATTGCCCCTCCAAATCAAAACTTGCAAATTTTCACTGATCCAGTGACCAAATATAATGTTTCATTTGTCAAAGCTAGTAAAACTATAAAAAATGAAGTGATGAATGTTGATACAAATGATGAACTTCCTGATCCCATCCCACTTGTTACCCATCTTAATCCTATGGATGAAATGGTAGGTGCATAGACATTATCCCTCGTAAGGGTCAACCTAAGAGATCTCTTTATATTAATTTTTGCTCTAAGGACATACTCCAAAATCTCCCCGATGGTCCTCTTTACATAGGTAGTTGTATCTATGACAAGCCCACTAATTTGATACTAATAGATCCCGCCTATGGAGAGAACGTGATCACTGAGGAATTTTTGGTATTACATGATCTTTATCAAGATAATTATGATAAACCAAATGCATGGATCAAAATACAAAATGGTTTTTCTTTCCCTATGATAGGATCAACCATCCTTCCATTACAAATAGGACCAAAAATAATGGATGTCACATTCTCCATCATCCTACAGTTGAACCAATTTCCTTTGAGGCTAGGCCACCCATGGATTTTCTCAATGAAATTTGTCCCTTTAGTTATCCACAAATGTTTAAAGTTTCCATTTGACAATGAAATATTCACTATTTACCATAGTAGATTTAACCGATTGTATTCTAAAGGTAACTTTTCCTTAGAATCATTTCTGTTTGATCTCATGGAACCTATAACACCTTAAAAAGATTTCTTTTTCATAGACTACCAAAAAATTAAAGCAAAGAAAATAACATAATTGTCTCTCCACAACATGTTCCCATCCACTTCCAACACTCTTATCCTAAATGAAACAATGCTTCAACTTGAACATGAACCAACCAACCAAGCTCAGCCAACATCAAAAACTTCCCCAACATCCTCCAAGAGACCACGAGACAATGAAAACAACTCTGTCATGCCTCCTCAAATAAAACAAGTTTACAAATCAAAGGAGAAAGAGGATGTCCAACCTTCCATGGTTCCTTTTGTTCCTCCCCTTAGGGAAGACAAGCAACCTATGTTTGATCAACCCGCTCCTACACAAACACAACTCAACAATAAAACCAAAAGAAACCAAGGTGCTAGGGAGCATAGACATAGATTCCGTGCCCTTGCTCACAAGTTACATGAAGAAGAAAACAAAGAAAATAAAATTCCACACTTTACAGAAGCAATGCATGATGACTCTCTTCCTCAACCAAACAAAATTGTATAATACAACAATCACAAAATGAGGTACATTTTTCATTGGACATTATCATTCATCCTCCTATTGTGATTAATCTGGATGAAGATGACAAGATCACTAAAATTGACGAAGAGGTGCATAACAATTTGAACACATTGTTCTCCTCTTCCATGAACTTAAATGACAAATCCCCTACAAAGAGTGTAGAACCTAGTGCTTCCCCTAGTCTGGAACTTTCTATTGTCCTTTTCGCTAGTTTCCCACCCTTAGCATATCATGAACATGACAGGGAGGTGGATGAATTGCTTGATGGATAACTCACATTTGCCTTACTCATCTTTTGCACTTTCTTTTTATTTTTATTTTGGGTGTTTGCATGTGTGTAATGTGATCCCCCATGATATTCCATTTGATGATCTCTCTCTTCATTCCATTCCTCTATTTGTACCTTCATTCTTCTCTATGTCGTACATCTCTTTTTTTCTTTCTTTTATCTTTTTCTTGTGTTTTCCTTTTGGGGATGATGCAAGGCATTGAGACATCCATGTCTCTTTCATGTTCACCCAAAAGGCATTCTCTTTTTCTTTTCCTTTTCTTTTGTCTTTTTCTTGTGTTTTCCTTTTGGGGATGACATAAGGAATTGAGACACCCCATGTCTCTCTCATGTTGACCCAACAACTTTTCTTTTTCATTTTGTAGATCGTGAAATCTGCATTTTTCTCAAAACAAACAACACACATTAGCATGTTAGTTTAAAACAAAGCAAATAACAACATCCATATGAAATGGTACATCAATTCTTTCAAATGCAAACAAATGATAAAAGCAAGCTAAATAAGCACATGAAAAACATGAAGTAAGTCATCTCATATTGGATTGGTGCTTCTATGGAAAGAAGCCCTTTCCCAATCCTTGATCAAGCTAAGCTAAATGATGAAATTGCTATGAATGTGATATGAAGATGGTGTGGGCAAAATCAGTTCTCAAGGAGAGTGACTTTGCAAGAGATTTTGGAGTTGTGGAGATGATGGAGGATTTGCTTGAGGATGGAGCCTCTATTTGTAGATTCCCAAATTAGAAGAATGCTCAAAATGGATCAATGTGGGACAAAGATTGGACAAATGCGAGGAAGACACTTGTCAAGTGGTGAGTGGTTGATGGATGTGCAAGATTTGGGAAGTGTGCCCATGAGAGGGAGAATTTGAATTCAAATTTGGCAATAAATGCTGAGAGGGGGACAAGAAAAAGAGCAATAAATGCAATGTTGGAGGGACAAATCAACTTGTCATGTTGAGTGAAAATGAGGGTTTTAATAAATCAATAAATTGATTTATTTGTGCAAGTGGCTAAATATAGAGAATGCAAGTGGTGAGGATTAGCATTTAATTAGGATTAATTAGCTAGGATGATGATTAGGATGTTTTGACCCTTTTGAGATAAATATTTGATCTATTTAAATCAGAAAGGATGGAAATGCATTATGATGGATGTTTGATTTATTTGATTAAAAAGGTTGATGATAATGTTTATTTGATTTTAAATAAATGACCTTAGGAGATTAATGAGATTACCTGATGAATGGATGAAGGTGAACCTAATTAACTGAATGAGTGGATGCACGTGAAGCCTAATTTACTTGATGAATGCATAATGCTAATTTTGCGTGTCTACACATTTGGCTTGTGTTTTACTTTTGGGGATGATGCAAAGCATCAAGAAACCCTATGTATCTTCCATGTTTTGATTAGATAAGTAGGGAAGGGCCATAATCCCATGGTTAGAGCAACAGACAAAAAGGAAATGGAAAAAGGTGGGAAACAACACCACCAGCAAACCAAAAAATAGTAATAGTATTAGATCACAAGCAAACATTTAACATAGTAACTATAGTCCAACCAGTACTAGTAAAAAATAGTAAGTTTCTAGTAGCATACTTAGATCTACATAAACCATTAATTAAGTCAATAGTGTCCCAGGTGGTATTCCACCATATCATAGCTATAATAAAATAACAGTCTGAGAGATTTTTAAAAAAAGGACAAAAAACTCATCATAAATGATAGAGCAACAATATAAAGCCATTAATTGGATTTCTTCAATAGGTCCCCATACTCTCCCATCAGAGTAATGTATTCTCTCCTATCAGGTCCCTCGGTCTCATCCAACATCTTCAAGATATCTGGTTTCCCCTTTTTCCTCAACTTCCTAGTGATTTTGGATTGTCTAGAAGCAACTCCCAGCATCACCCTCCTCATCATTCTATGAGTTACGTTCATGAGCGTAACTTAAGCCTTCTCCATATCTTTAAACCAAACCTATAGAAATGTTGCTCTACTCTTTCAAAATTCATTACTTGAGTCCTCTATTTTATTATCCATACCCAAATCCCCAACTTCCTACACATTTTCAACCTCATTCTTTTGATCCTCAAATTACTTAATTTGTTCTCCCTCTTCCTCTTCCTTATCCTCCTTCAATCCTTCTTCCCCCATCTCATAAGTTGATTCCTCAAAGTCCATATCCTCTGAATCTTCTTCCTCCTAGGCTTCAAACTCTTCATACCTCAGGTCCTCCTCATCAAACTGTCATTTTTTGTTTAATTTTTTTTTTTTCCTTTGAGGCTACTTTTGCAAGGCAGGCCAGCCTTCTCCCACCACTCCCTTGCCCCTGTAGAGACTCCTCCTCCTCTTTTTAAGTCCCTTCCTTAGTAATATTGATGACATCCCTAAGGTTTGAGTCTCTTTTGGGTTTCTTTGCCTTGGGAATTTCCAGTAGCAACGGCGAATGTTTTCTTTTTTTTGGTGTAGCTTTGATGAGCTCAATCTCAAAAGTTATTTTTCCCTCATTCTTCTGCGACATAGGAATTGAGGGATTGGAAACATTGGCCACAAGGTACTAGATTTTAGTAGTAATAATCACCCTCCTAGAAGCAAAAATAGGAGGCGGGTGGGGGTTAGGTTCCTTAGTCAGGATTTCAACTGCAACAAGGTTTTCATCCATAGGTTGTTCCTCATTATCCTCTTCAAAATGACTAGGATTCTCATTTCTTCTAGCCAAAAGCTTTCCTTAGGGATTCAATGCCAAAGCATACTTTTATAGGTTAGCATCAAACCTTGGTGGAGGAGAGGACTGGCTCCCTTCTCAATATTGAGTTGTAGGGAGAACAACAGATAAAAAGGGAAATTGACTCTCTCACCATGCTAAATATGGTTAAGCAGGGGAAAATGGTATGCATGTACCAACATATACCTTCCCTCAAGAGTAAAGTACCACATAACAAAAAGGATAACTAAAGCAAAGGGAGGAGGGAGTTCCAATTTTGCATACCCATTCTAAAATGTTTTGGGATTTTCCCCTTCATGCAAGAATTTATCGACAAACCTCTCATAGTCTGCCCTGCTTTTCTTTACAGCTTTAATCCCTTGATTTTGCATCCTCGTTGCTTCTATAATGAATTTTGTTGTTACCTCAAACTTCAATGTTGCAATGGTAATGTTACCCTTCCTCCATGAGTTGGTAATATTTGTCATTAGGTTGTTGTTCTATCCCTTTAGGGATTGGAAGAACTAAACCATACCAGAATTTTCAAACATTCTCCATAAATCCACATTCTATTTCAGAGCTTGACAATTTGGCAGCTCAATTCTCTTACTTGGTCCTCCCATTTTTGTTTTTTGCAAATTCTTTAGTTGTGGTGAACTTTCCTTCATAATCTCCCATTCCTTCTTTCTTTCCAAAATGTAGCAAACACTCTTACACCAAATTACATAGAGAGTCAATAAAGAATGGTGAATCGGGAAGTTTCTTTTTGTTAATTCTAGCAACACATTTCCTAGTATAAAAATCTCATCATTTTTTTGACAAGTATTAAAATCCCCATTAATTTTCATACCTTTCTCCACTTTAGAAATGTGGGAATGGCTAACATAAGGAAAATTGGCATGAATAGAAATGATATCCCTTAACAAATTGATAATATTCATGTGATTTTTGGACACCTCCATAAAGGAAGAATAATAAATATTACTTCTAGCCAAGATCATCTAATACAATCCCATACTTCCTATGTCATCATTACACGAAAAGCCAAAAAGCACCACTTGGTACTCACTTTTCCCACATAACATCAATCTTTCATTTTGCATATGGTACTCGTTTTCAAATTTTTCATTTAGGATTAAGTCTCTTAAAGACTTTGGCATATTACCATTAGTCCACCGAGTCCATCCCCTATAGCTTAGTGCCACATTGGCGGCATAGTCGAAATCTTTATTTCCCTCTCTATAAACATGTTGCACCCTTCAATCGGTAAAAGACTTCTTAATGACTTGGAATTTATCAATTATATTTTTTAATTCCCATGGTGGCATAGTGTCTTCATTTAGGATGTCCACTATAAGCTTAGAGTCCCCTTCTATTGTGATGTTTTGATAACCCAACTCCTTAAGAGTATTGAAGCCCCTCAATGTTGCCATAGCTTCAGCTTTGTTATTGGAGTTCAAACCCATATCCACGCCAAAGCTCACTATACACTCTCCCTTATGGTTCCATAATAGACCCCCTACTCTAGCTTGTCCCAGGTTTCCTTTTAAGCACCCATCAAAGTTACACTTTATCCAATTCTTCTAAGGAGGGCTCCACATAGTACCCATTCTAGTTAGCATCTTTGACCAATTGAGTTTAGTTAGATCCTTCTTGATTCCCCAGTTTTTCTTAATTCTCATTTCTTTGTAGTCAAGCTAGGTTTTGGAGAAGCTATAACTTCCAGCCTCGATGTTTTCCTTAATCTGAATTTTTATTATCAAGCTTACCTCCCAACTGCTTTTCTCCACATCCTTGAATATTCTATTATTCCTTTCCATCCATAAAACCCAGGTGAAAAAGGAGGAACTTGGTTCCAAAGATCTACAATAACATTATGTGAAAGAGGGAAATTTGACCATGTTTCTATAAATAATTTCAATGAATTAGGAAACACCCAATCTGAAGACAACAATGACCAAAAGGAGGACCACACTTCCCTCACAAATTTCTAGTGAAAGAAAATTTGAATAATTGAATCCTCTTCTAGTTTACAAAGTGAGCATCTATTAACCAATTGGAAACCCCTCCTAACTAGGTTATCAATAGTCAGAATTTTACCATGAGCTACAGTCCACTGGAAATAATTTTGGGAACCAAGTTCTTTAGCCACACCGTATCTAATAAATAGTCTGAAGCAACATCCTACACCTTCACTAGTTCTTCTTAAGCCTTTTTGATTGAGAAAGAGCCTAAAGAGATACCTTTCCAAAGCCACTCATTTTCCCTTTCTCTATCTGTAGACATGCAAAATTAGCATTATGCATTCAATTAGGTCCACTCATCAGGTAAATCAGGTTCATCATCCATTTAAATTAAATAAATTAACTTTATTTGATTTAAGCCTATCATTACCTCATTTGATTAAATAAATTAATTTTAATCAAACCATAGCATTTCATCTCATGCAAATTAATCCACCTTTATCTTGCATCATCCATTTAATTAAATAAACCAAGACTTTATTTAATTAAGTCTCAAAATTCATATTTATCCCTCTTGATTTAAATAAATCCAAATATTCAAGTCAAATGGGTCAAAATCACCTAAACATCACCTAAGCTAATCTAATCCTAATTAACCTAACCTAACCACCCATCACATCCTCTAGCTTTTCCCACTTGCACCAATAAATCATTTTAATTCATTTATAAAATCATCATTTTCCCTCAACAAAGCACCTTTTTTGAATATTCCGTCAAGTTTGAAAATGAAGACAAGTTGACTTGTCCCTTCCAACATTGCAATAAATTCTCTCTTTCATGTCCCCCTCTCAACATTTAATTCACAAATTCAAATTTGAGTCTCCCTCTCTTGGGCACATTGGCCAAAACTTGCACATTCTTCAACCTATGACAAGTTGACAAGTGGCCTCATCTCATTTGTCCAATCTTTATCCCACATTGCTCTCTTATGAGCTCTCTTCCAATTTGAAAATCTATAAATGAAAGGTTGATTCTTCATCAAAACATCTACACTCTCATGCAAAGTTACTCTCTTAATTTGAGAACTAATTTTGCTCTTCATCATATTGCATTGCATCTTGTGAGTTTTAGCAAGGATTGGGAAAGGGTCATTGGCACATTTGACACCAATCCAATATGGAATAGGAAAACGAGGAAGGTACAAAGGATAACTAAGGATAACAAAGGATAACAAAGGAAAACAAAGGAGAACAAAGAAGGAAAAAGGAAAACGAAAGGAGGAGAAGCATGAGGATGATATTTTGAAATGTTCATCAAAGTGTTTTTAAACATTTTAAGTGTTTGTTTAACACTTCTTCAAGAAATTGTTATCTTTTCTTTCTTAGAACACTAATGTCATTTTTGTTTAAAAAGAATCTTTGAATTTCTTCTTGAAAAGGCTAAAATGAACATTAGGAATGCAACTTAATAGATTTTGTTTCTTGGATTAACAATTGAACAAATTATCTCTCACTCGTCTTTTGGCGCTTAAAAATAACTCACATTTTGCTTTGTGGATTTAAAAAGAACAAGTGCAAATTTTTTTTTCATGAAGTCTTACTTAAACTAAAGGCATTGAAAAAGGACGTATGCGCTTCTCTCGTGCTTTATAGTGATCTTGAGAATCAAAAGGCCTTTTTCATGACTTTAGGGTGAGATTAAGTAATCACCTCCACACTTTGATTTGGGTTTAAAAATTGAACAAGATCTTGTACGAGTGTGAGTGGGGGAATTATCATGTATATTCTCTCTCTTTGTTGCCATCAAAGATTGATTGAGTTACGAATTTTGTCTTTACTCACTTGTGTTTATCCTAGAGGGCTTGCCTTGGGGAAGAGGTACTCACCCAAGGGAATGACTCAATTGGTAACACTCTAAAGCCAAGAGTATTTCCAACCGAGATATAAATGTGGGTATTGGAGTAAATGCCAATATCACGCGGTTGATTCTGACAAGATGGATCCAAAAGGGGACTCTTGCCATATGGGTCAATCTTCATGAATGGAAAGTCTTTATTAAAACCCATGTGCTAGAATTTTCTAAAATCCTTTAATCTATTTGTTGGTGCAAGAATGGTCATTCTGAAGCCACCCCACACTTTTATGGTCTTTTAGTAGAAATGGAAAGCATGTCATGGGAGTTTCATGGGTGTTGATGTTTGGCTGCCCCGATTGATGTTAATGAGCCATGGAGGGGAGCTAGTGGGGTCAAGCATCTAACCATTCACTAAAGATAAGCGTAGCTGGACTTGTCCAAGTGGGAATCCAACAAATATTTTCTTACACATCCATAGGATTGTACTTATTCTTGGGTTACAAAATACTTTGCTTATTGGAAAACATCTTGAAAACAAACACTTAACATCATCATCCAAATTTCAAACCCTTTTGGAGACAAATACAATTGACTCAATCCATATGTTATTCCTTTCCCTTGGGATTCACATCCTTAGAGGTTTCTAAACATTGGATTACATCTTGATTTGTCTACTTAAGTAAACAATAGGTAAACCCTTGCCTTGAGTTCATCAAATTTCCACATAATATACTTTGTGGGGTTTGAAGAAATTAAGACATTGGAGATCTTAGTTTGAAAACTTAATCAAAGAAAGTGTTTTTGGTAAAGTGAAGCCATTAAGAAAAGCTAAGAAAAATGAACTTTCATGTGTGTTGAAGCCTCATGATTCTTGAAAAAGTCCAAAGAAAAGTTCATTGGTCAGAAATCTGAAAGTGTGTTTAAATTGAGTCGTTCTTTGGTTATAAAGGTCTCTAGGAAGCATTTTCATGTTCTTCAATACCTAGGTCTAGGCAAACAAAGTGTCTTTTTTAGGTTCATCTTAGGATCAAAGAAAATCAAAATCTTTTTCATCCATCCTTCAAACATCAAAACAAACATCATCTCATAATCACCTTGTAGAAAATCTTGAAATCATCCGTAATGCTAGGATTTTTGGCAAAATCAAAATCATCAAAATCCTTGAGACTAAATCCTTGAAAACATTATCAAAATCACCTTTGGCTAGGTATGTGTAAATATATCCTTTTGCATATGCTTAGTCAAAAGTTATCAAAATCATCTTGTTTAGCTTAGTATATGTAGATGAATCCTTCTTCATATGCTTAGTGAAACTATCATCTTGTTTGGATAGGTGTGGGTAGATGCATCCTTCTCCCCACACATATTCAAATTATCATCCTTTGATGAAATCTATCCCTTAGATAATCATCCAAACATCTTAGGGTCTATTTGTTCAAAATCAAAATCAAAATCAAAATCAATCAAGGACAAATCCCAAATCAAAATCCGAAACATATCCGAAAGTCCCAAAAGCTTAGTATCTCCTTCAAGATTTACCAAAAGATCATAACATCCACATCATCCATCTCTTACATCATCATATCACCTTTCGATCCTCAAGATATCCTAAAATTTTCTACTTTGGGCATAAAGTAAAGATCAATTCAAAGAATCAAGAGATTCATCTCCCATTCTTAAAAATTGATCCTTGTTCTATTGTTCAAACTAGATCTCAATACAAGAAGAGCATGGAAGCCAACAATGAAACACCCGCTTCAAGTGATTTAAGTCAAACCACTTCGGAAATGAATCCCATTGGGTCTGGAAATCTCATAGTTAACCTTCTGACATCATCGCAAAATCTACAAGAGGAAAACCAAGGAGAGGATCTTACCTTTGGAATGTCTCATGAAGAAATAACTGAAATGCTCCAAAATTCGGAGAACCATAAAATCATCATCATGATGAGACTTAACCCTTTGTTATACATGCTTGAGCTTGCAAAAAAAGGGGCCAAGTTACCTTCATATTTCGACGTGAGTGCCATAGTGGAGACATAATTTCCTCCAATCTCATCCACCATTCCCATCTCATCCACACTCCCATCCCACAAAATCACTCAAAACATTTCGTAGATCATGACATCGTTTGCTCCAACCCAACCCAATGTTAATAAGGGAAGTGCATTTCTCAATGCTATTCAAACACACCCCCTTGTTAATAATCAAAACTTGGATGCAAATACTGTATTGGAACAAAACATACTCAAAAATCCATTACATAAGAATGTTCCTCTCACATTCTATTATGATCCATCATCATCATTTTTCCACGCAACACCTCAAACTTCTCTCCTCACAAATTCGCAAGAGGAAGGAGACATGTTCGGACCAGGGGGAATTTTTGATACCATAACATTTTTCGCAAGGACTCACCCCCCTTACATTTCCACCACTTCCACTTTTTCCATCATCATCCACACCACTCCTTGGCTTAGGGCTTGCCCCCTTACCAAGTATCGATCAAACCAACATCCTAAATATCAATCAAAGCATTATGCCAAATGCTCAAAATTTGTCATTGATATCACAACAACAGATGACAACTACACAAGCAATCAAAACATCATCAAACACCCCCTACTATTGCAAAACATGGTCTCTCAAGGGCCAATCACATCAACAACACCACTCATCACTCAAACCACCACACCAAAAACACCATTCACCAATCAAATAATCAACATGACATCACTGCTCACCACTACCACAAACACCATTTTGAATCCACCACCACCCCCACCAACACCAACTTCCACCACATCAAGCCAATACAACGCGGCATTGCAAGTTTCTTTTCAAAGGAGATTCCAACAAGTGTAGAAATAAAAAGCCGTACACCTAGCTGCTCAGCAAGCTCCTCAAGTTGTGCAAGTTTCCCAAGCTGTACAAGCCGCATTACAAGCACAACAAGTTGCGCAAGTCCAAGCTTTATTGCAATAAAAACAACATCAAGCCGCCCAAGCTGCTCAAGAATTGCAAGCATTACAAGCACAACAGACCGCTCAATCACAAGCTCTATTACAACAACAAGTGGTGCAAGCACAAGCCCAAGCACAAGTAGCGCAAGCACAAGCTCAAGCTCAGGAAAATTCCCAATATCAAGCACAACAAGTGCAAGCACAAGCACAAATTCTTGCACAAAGACAAGCAGTGCAATTGCAAGCATATCAACAAGCAATAAAGCAATATCAAGAGTAGCAAGAAGCAACTTAATTGGCAGCCGAACAACAAGCATTGTTGGAACAACAACAAGCACAACAACAAGCATTGTTGGAACAACAACAAGTGCGACAACAAGCACAAATATTAGTGCAACAACAATAAGATCAACAATAGGTGGAAGCCTACCTCGCTTGGAAAAACATACAGATACCATCGAACAACACACCGACCAACCCACCCATCCAACGCACGATTCAAACACCCCAAAACACTTTCATCCCACCCCCTGATCCACAAAATGATGTAACGACACAAATCAGGTTGCTCTCACAACAAGTGCTCGATCTTTAATCAGGGTGAACAATGAAGACACCAAGCAACTTGTGTCCATACCCATTCGATAGGAGCCTAGTGATGAAACCATTCCCCAAGGGATTCAAGATCCCCAAGTTTGACAAATATCATGGGACGGGAAACCCTGAAGATCACATCAGGAAATTCCAGGTTCATTGCATGGAAGTCGCATATGACGATACTTATTTGATGCAGCTATTCTCTAGGAGTTTGGTAGGCCATGCTATGGAATGGTTCTCGCACTTACCTTCAGGAATTAGGACATTCCAAGAAATTATAGATGCATTCATAAGAAACTATGCATGCAATATTGAATTGGATGTTAGTCTAGAAGAACTCTCAGCTTTGAAATGAGGAAAGGGTGAATCGTTCGCTTCATTCCTACAATGATGGCAATCCAAGGTAAATCAGAGCAAGTGAACCATGCCAGAAGAACAATAAGTTTGCACCATCATCACCAACCTCAACAGCCTCTTGGCATTTCATCTCAAGGTTCAGGGCATCACCACATATGACCAATTGATCCCCAAGGCACTTAGCATCGAACAAGCCCTCATGACTCAACCAACAGGATCAATCTCACACCTCGAACAAAAAAATAACCGCCCACCCTTCAATTACAATGATAAACCTCGCACGTGGGCAAGGAACAAAAACATTACTAATGATGGTGTTTTCAATGCCAAGGTGGTCATTAGAGCCCCTCGCCAAAACACACCCTTGCCACAAATCCAAATCCAACACCAAAATAATCATCATGCAACACAACAACCACACAACAATCTGACAATCAATAATCTCAATGATCAAAGGGGACCACCTCAATGCAAGAGTTATCCCAAACAAAAATACACCACTTTGGGAGAACCACTTGAAGACAATGAAAAAATTGATAGACGAAAAACTCATCACAGCTCCTACCTTTGAGAATTACCAAGAACCAGATGTGAAACCTCCTTGGTATAATAGGAATCAACTTTGAATCAACTTTGTGAGTTCCATAAAATCAAAGGCCATACCACAAATAGTTGCATGAAATTAAAAAACATCATTCAAGATCTCATCGATAAAATAATTATAAACGTGGAACAACCTACAAGAAATTAGGATCTTAATATATACACAAATCTGATGCCAAATCATGGAAATGAAGGGAATAACAATGATAAAGGAAAAGGCACCCACTCAAACATAAATCATGTGTATGAAATAGTCATCGCATCCCTAGATGAGTACTGCATAGTCATCACCATCAAAGGTGCCCATGTTGATTGTGGAGTCACCACAAGAGATGGAAAAGTTACCATCATAGGATCATCCTAGCTAAACAAAGTCCCTGCATCTAGATCTGTCCCCAATGGCTACAATGTCTTAGATCAACTCAAGAGAATGCTAGTGCAAATCTCCATCATAGAGTTCCTAAAAATCTCATATACCCATAGGAAAATCCTTGAAGAAGCATTGGCCTCATCCACTATCCCCGTAGATCTTGATGCAGAGCAATTCCAAGCTATGGTCAGAGATATCATTACGCCTAATCTTCTTACATTCTCTGTCTAGGATTTCCTCGCTAAGCCATCTCACAGCCGTGCAGTTCACTTAGAAGTCATAGTACATAAGAGAAAAGTCAAAAGTGTCTTGGTGGATGGAGGTGCAAGTTTGAATATATGTTCTCTCAACCTCATCAAACAATTGAAAATCCCAGAGGATTCTATTGACAAAGGAAAGGGTATCACAATAAGAGCATATGACGATCAAGAAAGAATGCCCCAGGGCATGATCAAACTCCCTATTCAAGTAGGGCCAACTCTCATGGAAACCACTTGTCAGGTCCTGGACCTTGACTTACCACATAACATTCTTTTGGGACGTCCATGGATTCATACAATAAAGGCAGTAGCATCAACTTTCCATCAATGTGTGAAATTTACACATAACAGACAAGAAGTTACCATCCATGGAGATCCTGAACCCTTCCCCTATTGCAAAATTCTTGAAGCAAAGTATTACAAAATCCCCCAAGTACCAAAAAAATGATGAGGGTCCATCCACACCTTATATCAATCCTTCCACTCTCGCATCCACTTCTATGACAGAGACACCCGCCACTCCCGCCATTCCCACCATCTCTGACATCAAGCTCATTATCCAAGATAACGGCTATGGAAACTACAAGCTCCCTAATAATGCCTTTTTGGTAGGAGAGTTACCACAATCTCCTAGATCACGGGGATGACCGCAAATAAATGAGGCTTCCACATCCCAAATGTCTTCTGAAAACTATCCCAAATTCACAAGTTGGGGAGATCTTGGACAAGAAGTTATTGAGACATATCCATCTCACATGCTATATCAAGATGAAAGGCTAAAGGTAGATTTACCAATGGATGAGAGAAGCAAGGGCCTACAAATGATGCTTGCAATGGGCTATGACATAAATCAAAGACTGGGACAAAACGACAATGGGCTTATAACACCTATCATTTCAGAGACACAACTGATAACAAATCTTGGCCTTGGATGTACCCCTCCAAGTATAACCATATGTGGCCAAAGTCATCTGGTTGGAACGGTTAATATTCCTCCTCAGCCAACTACAACAAAAGTACACTTACCAATATCCACAGGCAGAGTCATAGATAACTTTATAACTGACATTTGTACTAGTAGTGATGACGAGGACCCCACATCCAATCTACCTAGGCTTTTTGAGGATACCACTCTTTGCATGATTAGCACCCTATCTTTTGAAACAGACCATGAAAATCATGAGATCCGCCTAGTATATCCCCAACTCATCGACTACGACCAACGAGGACCACCAATTCTTAATACATTCAAAAATGATGAGGCACTCTCATAATTCATGGGACTGCGGGATAACATTCTAGATGGGCATCACAAAGTAGGGTTTATAATAGAGTTGGACACACATGCCTATTATGGGGAAACGATTGAATCCTTCAGTTGTAAAAGTGAGAAATTAAGAATAATACCCAATTCCTTGAGTGAAAACCACATTGTGGCACTCTCTGGAAAGAAAAAAAGTAAAAAGAAAAGATGCATCCAATGGTGAAAACCTCTTTGAGGCACCCGAGGATGGGGGATTCAATCATCCTTTAAGAGCTATTCATCAGGAAAAGTCAGGAGTCTTGGCAGAAAAATGCAATCCAATCAACCTAGGAATAGAGGAGACCTTGCATATCACATTCTATGCAAAATCACTACTATCAGAAGAGCAAGAGCTCCTAGCAGCCGTCTTAAGGGAAAGATAGATAAACTTTTCATGGAGTTATGCTAACATGCCAGGACTTGATCCAAAGACCATGGTTCACCACTTAGCAGTGTATCCAGAAGTAAAGCCTTTCAGACAAAAGCTTTGAAAAAGGCACCCTCAAATCACCCTGCTAGTCAAAATGGAGTTAGAAAAGCTATTAGATGCAAGATTTATCCAACCAATAGATTATCCAGAATGGGTGTCAAATTTGGTACCTATTTCAAAACCCGATGGAAATATTAGAATCTGTACAGACTTCAGAGATTTGAACAAGGCATGTCCAAAAGATGACTTTCCACTTCCCAACATCGACATGATAGTATACATGACAGCTAGACATGAGATGTTGTCACTAATGGATGGATTCTCAGGATATAATCAAATCATGATAGCTAAAGAGGACCAACATAAAACAACTTTCACTTGTCCATGGGGGACTTACTGCTGGAACATGATGCCATTCGGCCTAAAGAACACAGGAGAAACATACCAAAGGACCATGACATTGATATGCCATGACATGATCCATAAGACAGTTGAAGACTATGTCGACAACATCCTAGCTAAATCCAGAAAAAGAAAAGATCACATAGCAACCTTAAGTACTATTTTTGACAGACTAGAGGAGTACAAACTCAGACTAAACCCAAAGAAGTGCATCTTCGGCGTACAATCAGGTAAATTGCTAGGATATATAGTGTCTATGAGGGGTATCGAGGTGGATCCATCAAAAGTGAAAGAAATCCTTGAAATGGAAGCATGAAAGACATTAAAACAATCGAGAGGCCTCCAAGGAAGACTTCAATCCATTTGAAGATTTATAGTGCAACTGGTGGATAAACATAACCCATATTCTCACCTACTCCACAAGGGAGTAGCATACAAATGGGATGCCAAGTGTAAAGAGGCATTTAACAAAATCAAAGAATATCTACTGACACCACCAATTTTAATGCCACCAATCCCAAGAAAACCATTGATTCTATACGTGTCAGCAACAACAACAACCCTTGGAGCTCTTTTAGCTCATCATGATGAAAATGGAACAAAAAGGGCTATATATTACATCAGCAGGACAATGGTTGGGCATGAGCTAAACTATTCATTCATCAAGAAAGCATGCCTCACAGTAGTGTTTGCATCACAAAAATTTAGACATTACATGTTGGCACATAAAATAAAACTCATTGCCAAAATTGACCCTCTCAAGTATCTACTATCAAAGGAAATGCTCACAGGGACAATGGAAAAATGGGTGATGATACTGTCAGAATATGACATTGAATATGTAGAGAGGAAAGAAATCAAGGGACAAGTCATCGCAGACCAACTAGCAGAAGCACCTATCTATTTTGAGAATCCTCTTGTCTCAGAGTTTCTAGATGAATCCATTTTCAATCTCAATGTAGCTAACCACTGGAAACTATACTTTGACCGCTCATACAGACAGCGTGGATCAGGACCTGGTGTCTTCTTCATCACCCCACAAGGGGATTGCATACCAAGGTCATACAAACTAGCATTTCCCTGCACCAATAACATTGCGAAATACGAGGCTTTGACCATAGGTCTCAAAATAGTAGTGCAATGGAACATCATAGCTCTCAAAGTGTACGAGGATTCCCAATTGATCATAAATCAAGTGAACGATGAATACCAGACCAAGGATGACAAGCTCACTCCATACAAGAAATTGGTGGAAAATCTCAAAGAATCCTTCATCAAAATTATATTTGAGAAAATACCTAGAGCCAACAACAGAGCAGCAGATGCCATGGCAACAATTGGGTCCCTACTAGACATCCCCAACAATGTTCCAAAATATGAATTCCTAATAGAGCAGCTTCTCATGCCCACATTCAAGGTACCAGAATCAAAATTTGTGTGCAAAATCATTGGTCCTAGTGATCCTTGGTACAATGACATTTACACATACCTTCGTATAGGATTCATACCCGCCGACCTACCTTCAAACCTAAAATGAACCTTTGTTAAAAAGGTATCTAGATTTTTCATCCTAGGAGATACTCTATACCGTAGGAGCATAGAAGGAACTCTACTAGACTACTTAAATGTTGAGAAGGCATTAACCACTCTAACTGAAGTACATAATGGTATTTATGGTTCACACTCGAGCAGAATGGCCATAGCTAAGAAACTACTGAGGATGGGGTATTATTGGCCCACAATGGAAAGAGAAGCACATGATTATGCCGGAAAGTGTCTACAATTTCAGCAACATGGGGACTTCATCCATGCTCCAACTC